>KI628549.1:0-17300 GCA_000503235.1 Sclerotinia borealis F-4128
CGTTATTTCTATTTACTTAAAGTTCTTTTGATTATGTTTGTTATTGATGAGTACTAATTCATATTAAAAAATATCAAAATCATATCAAAATCATTCCCAAAATCACTCAAAATCAATATTTCAAAGTTGTACGATATTATCAATTTTGTTTGATTGATATTAATCTGATATGATTATTAATTCATACTCAGATATTCATTATCTGAAATCAGATTATCAAAATATTCATTATAGTTTATATAATTTACGAATAACCTC
Source organism: Sclerotinia borealis F-4128 (assembly GCA_000503235.1). Classification (NCBI taxonomy): domain Eukaryota; kingdom Fungi; phylum Ascomycota; class Leotiomycetes; order Helotiales; family Sclerotiniaceae; genus Sclerotinia; species Sclerotinia borealis. The sequence continues at coordinate 259 of KI628549.1, forward strand.
AATTATCATGGCTTTGAAATGTAAAATGGGGTTCGCCGACACTATAGCATGAGCGCTATTATTTACCAGCTATAGTAGGGCCACCGACGATTTTTATAATGATCCCAATCCAATTCAGCATCGTGAGCCACATTAAGTAGGACCAACATTACTTCGATTTGATTAGGTATGGTTGGTTATTCTTTAAGACATTTCAGACATGGTCGAAAAGACAATCCACATCATCTAGCGTGGTCGAGTCGTGGCATACTTTTCGAAGTCGACATGCGTGGCACACCCCTAAACGAAGCTTGGCTATGGATCATCATCAAGCGGCTATGGCTTCAACGAACGGAGTGGGGAGATATGCATGTTCGACGAGTACTCAATTCGTCCCGGGCCTGAGTGATATGCGAGGAAGTGGGCAACGCTGTTTGTTAGAAATTGAAATTGGGAGAGGGTTATGAATATTCATGCTCAGCTTGTACGCCATGAGATACTTGGGCGATTTGGTTACCATAGCTCGATCGCCTCGTTGTCGATTCTGACAATGAACATTTCCATTGGGCAAGTGCCTTCAGACTGTAACGATATATGAAGTATTCTTTCCTCTTGATTTTTCTCCATCTTTGTTCTGATTTCGATTTTGATTTCGATTTCGATTTTTGCTTTTATCCTCATTATTTACTACTACTTTCTTATCCCTTTACTACATTTAATCACGTTCATCATGAAGATGATCGAAATTAAAACGTCTGCCCCTCTAGTCTCACTACCTCGCAGGTCGAAGGGTGTGAAAGTAGACAGGAACGGCGTCACATGCTACGATGAAGAAATCACCCAAATCGTTGACTACATATACGATTACGAGATTGATTCTCCTCAAGCATGGACTCGTGCAACTGCAGCTTTGCTTGATGCCATAGGAGCTGGTATCGAAAGCATCACCACAAGTTCCGAACTCTCACAATTAGTGGGACCTACTTTCCCTTCGCCAGATACCATCCCCAATGGTTTCAAGCTACCAGGAACAAATTACCAACTTGATATGGTGAAGGGGGCGTTTGATATGGGAGCTATGATTAGATATCTCAACCACAACGATGCATTTTTAGGTGCCGAATGGACTCATCCATCCGGTACGCTTACCGAACTCTTTCTTCACATACCGAGCGATCTGCTAACACCCCATCTCTCATTTAGATAACCTTGGAGCCATCCTCTCCACAGCCGACGTGCTCACGCGCGTAGCTACCTCCAAAAACGACCCAGACTCCATCCTCACCATGCGCCACGTTCTCATCGCCCTCATCAAAGCCTACGAAATCCAAGGCTGTTTCCAAGGACAAAACGCCTTCAACAAAGCCGGTCTCGACGACGTTATCCTCGTAAAAGTCGCCTCCACCGCCGTCATATCCTGGCTCATGCGCCTCCCCAAAGAACAAGCCAAAGCCGCCGTCTCACACGCCTGGATCGATGGTAACCCTCTGCGTGCATATCGTCAAGCACCCAATGTTGGCCCGAGGAAAAACTGGGCCTCAGGTGACGCGTGCATGAGGGCTGTGCAGCTGGCGCTTATAGCGAAGACGGGACAACCGGGAGTGAAAACTGCATTGAGTGCTCCTCGAGCGGGTTTCTATGATGTTCTCTTCAGGGGTGATACGTTTGATCTCCCGCGACCATTGGGAACTTCCGTTATCGAAAATGTGTTTTTCAAAGTCTATACCACGGAAAGCCACGGCATGACGGCGCTCGAAGCCGCATTATCCATCTGCAAAGATATGAACGAAAAGAAATTGTCCATGAGCGATATCAAGAGTATCCAAGTGCGCACTCAGGAAGCCGCAATGGTTATCATGAATAAACAAGGCGCGCTCCGATTACCCTCGGATCGCGATCATAGTCTAGGCTACATGATTGCCATGACACTTCTCAAAGGCTCTTTACCCTCAGCCGAAGATTGTTCCAACTCTAGTTCCTGGACTCAAGATCCGCGTGTCGAGGAACTGAGAGATAAAATCTCCATCCGAGAAGATGCAGAATTCACCCAAGGATACCATAATCAAAACCTGCGCAGTCTCGCCAACGCAATCAAAGTAACCATGAACGACGAAACGGCATTGGAAGAAGTAGTAATTCATTTCCCGCAAGGCCATGCGAGGAGAAACGAAAGTTTAGCATTGGTAGAGAAAAAAGCGAGGAGGAATTTAGGGTTGAAGTTGAGTGCGGAGAGGATCGAGTTGATTTTGGAAAAGTCGAAGAGTATGGAGTTTTTTGGCATGTCCGTGTGTGAGTTTGTGGATTTGTTTGTGCCGGATGGGGAATGAGGGGTTGATGGTGGGGGGGGGGGGGGGGTGGCGGATGTTTGGTTTATGGATAGGTTGGTTGGGTTGGCGAGATGGCAATAATGGTATTCGGTTTTGGGTTTTGGGTTTTGGGTTTTGGGTTTTGGGTAGGGGCGATATGGTAAGTTACATGTATGCAGATTATGTATTTCAGACGGTATTGTGAAGCAAGGTTTGCAATGACCCTGATTGAACGCAATAGAGTACTGGAGCTTTTGATACAGAACCAATCTTTTATATTTCTTTTAATTGGAACATTGAATGGAGTTGAGAATATTAAGGCTCAAGTTGAAAGTTCTCCGAACGTCAATTGCTTTCACATCGTGGAATCTCTGGACTGCTACTCCGGATTATTGGATACCTTCCCAGTAAATTAGTAATTGATTGGAACTTATTTTCTCGTCTGATATCGCGGATGTGCATTATCGGTGGCCAGCAGAAATCGGCCTACCACAAAATATCATCATCCCAAAACAACGTAAAACATGATCAAAGTCCTACCATCGATCTTTCCCCGCATCTCATATAGGAGAAACGGGGCTTCAAGACCTCGGCAACGGATCTCTCGAGTAAGGCGGCGCATGCGAGCGATGATGTCTCAGCAAACCCGGAGCTCTTGCATGCGGACTCGCACTTCTACTTTGACTCCGACTCCGACTCGCACTCCTCACTCTCCTCCCCGTCAATCCTCCTTTCAAAAACATCCTTGTAATACCCCCACTCATACCCGCTACAATCATTGTGAAAGCCCACGTCATCCACTGCAACGCCATCATCACTTTTCCTTGATCTACCTCCATTCCTGTACGGATAGCGCAGCGCCAGCTGATGAAAGTGTGTAGGCTGCGGCGAAAGCAAATGCGGTCGAGGCCCAGAAGAGAAAGGTTATTGAGACGAGGTGGAAACGAGTGGTCGTTCCGTTGCGTTTGGTGATGCTGCGGGCGGTGATGAGTGAGAGGAGGGCGAAGAGGAAGAGCAAGGCCGAGAGGGCGGGGATGATGAAAGAGATGGCTGTTTGGAGGTTGAGGGCGTGTTGGAGAGTTTGTGGGGGGCTTGTCAGGTTGTATGCTTCGGTTAGGCCAGCACAATCATCAAGGTATCATGAAAATTGTTACTGCCCAATATGGAGCAGAAGCAGGCCAGCAGATGATGAAAGCTTTGAGCTTACATGTATGGTAGTGTAATAAAGATAGGTATTGGGATAGTTTGCTAGCGGAATCAAAATCTATTTCAATCAATGGCGAATATGAAGAAAGGAAACTTTTCTCGCCAGATGAGGCCGGCTTTGGGTCGCATGTGGATATTTTCCACTGAATTCTTTAAGAAGACTTTTCAAAAGGCCAACGACTTCAAGAGGCAAAGCGAGCAAAAGTCTTATCTGCATTGTCTCATAATAAACAGAGAAACTGAAAAGAAGAGAATGAATGAATGAATGAACCATGCTAGTAGATGAAAATTCTCGATTGTCCGAGAACCATTAAGCACATTCGAGGAGCATTTGCGTTTGAGAAACAAGACTACCCAGTGCTTTATTTTAAGAAATTGGCCATAGATCGCGGCCGATGAAGCAAAATATCTAATACTCCAATGGCAGATTACTTGAATTAAAGCATATTCCCTCAAAACTTTGAGGTGAATTGGTCAATGACACATGCACTCGCATGTACGAGTATAAATTTCTCCTTGTGCTAGAGAAATAGTAGAGAGTAACTTACGTTACAGGACAGCAACAGAGTACGATCGACTAGAACTATAAATGATACATGCGTTTGACTTTGACCTGATTAAAATCTGCTCCTTGTCTAGAACTTCAATTCGCTTTTTGCCCTAAAACATATTCGATTGGCTTCATGACTTAAGCTAGACATTTGTTGGAACTCCTTGCGCGCTCTTTAGAACGGCTGTGCCGAATGAAATTCTAGATATGGGTTTCTCTGTCCACTAGGCCAGTTTCACATGTTTATCGTTCCATTGAAACCAGATGAATAGTCCTAGACTTTAACACTTCCCCGACCCCGCGCTTTGGATACCCCAGATCTTGCCTTCTTGGTATAGTGTCAAGCAATACTGAATATCGAACATGGCTCTTTCGATTCATCATTCTTGGGACAATGATTTTCGTTGTCAGCTTTCCCCCAGCGCGGTGATGATATCGTGGACAGAAAGTTGCTCAGTTGGTTTGCCGCCACCTCTTCCTTATCTCTGCCATACCGTTATATCACGGTTGCTATCCTGATCATCGATTTGGGCTCTAGGATACGATGCTCCGCGAATAATGAAATGCCATGGTTTCGAGGGTCGGCGTAATTGCTGCTTTGGATCTTTGTTTGCTGGAGTAGATTCTGGTTGACAAGTGCAATGATTTGAAACCGGATCGGAGAAATGCTTTCCTGCTATCTGCTCCTTTTTTAATTCTGTCTCTTCATTACACACAATTATTACACCGCACAAATATGATATCCGCCCAGGAACATAGTGATTAGTGATGTAAAAAGCGATACTTTACAGAAAAGAGAGCTTTAACAACAAATGTGCTCTACCTTTGTATTGCTAGCGGAAAGGTTGGTAGCAAATAGAAAGACGGGGGACTAATTGATGAAAACATTTATACTTGGAAAGAAGAGCATGTCCGAGTGGATGTGTTCTCCTGGAAAGAGCAAGTCTTCTAGTAGGGATTCTAATCGATCATTTGGGGAACAAAGCGCCTATAAATTGGGCATGGGAATGGTGGTCGCCGTTCGCGTTGGTGAAAGCTTTCAGTCGCATGCAATAGAGCAACAGAAGAATGCTGAGAACTACTACAGTTTCTTCATCAGAATCGACCCCCAGAAGAGGTAAAACGTTTCCGAGTGGAGATATGTTAATAAAACTCTTATTAAGGGGATGTAAATATACATGTAACAGATAACCCAGTATGTAGTAGTAGTAGTAGTAGTAGTAGTAGTATTTATTTACATCAGGAGGGCAGCTTAGGGCTGCCCTCAGAACCTCCCTAGGGGTATGCTGATGTTTTAAGCTATAGTCTTACGATACATGAGATGTGAATGTCTTAGAAAGAAAAGTGAAAGCCTTACAGCTATTCCCAGTAATTATGTGTTATTTTCCAATTTGTCTATTCCTTCTTTCACTGGTTGAAATAGTCCTGCTGTTTTGCTTAGTATAAGCAATTGTATCTATATTGTAGATTTGCTATTACATAAACTAGACAATTCGGTAAACTACTTTTAGGTATAATGATTAGGATGTTTGTTATACTCCTAGAAATGTTCTTAAATATACTTTCATATACTTTGTTAATGTTTTACCAGGATTCTTAAATCCTAACAATATTTTTGTTTCTCTGTATATACTCTACAAAGAGAGTTTTTACAACTTCATTTATAGTATACATTATGAATCAATTCTGGTAGTAGATATATATTGTCACAGGTTTTGAGTTTTTGGGTACAGATTGCGGGTTTGTAACCCTTTACCTCGGGCATATGTTTTCATAGAACTTTGTTAATTTTAGAAGTTTAACAAAGTCTATAGGATTATTTAAGACTTGGTGCAGATAATGAATTCCTTCTGTATTTGTTGTTAATAGTGTAAAGGGCTTGTTTGACCATTGTTCGAAAGTGTCCCTTGCCTTCCGGCAGTGTACCAGGTGAACAAGGGTTTTGGGTCTTCTATATAAGCATTTTGTAACCTTTATATATTTGAATTTCCTGTGATATTATCCAAAGTCCCTATGTGAGGTTCGGATAGCTACCAGTCTTTGTAAGACTACTTGTGGGAACAGGAGTTCTGATGGTGATTTGACTTTATAAGTCAGGTTCCATTGTTTATACTATATTGAAAGAACTGGTTCACAGAAGGTTTACTATTATTGGCGGGTGTCTTTTCTGAGATTATATGTAATCGATTGTATTCCACTGTAAATAAACTGCGAAGCTGGTCTGGTGTTCTATTGGGCTTTTTTAATACCAAGCTTTGCGAGGTGGTTAACTGTCTTGTTTCCCTCGATATTTTCATGTTCCGGTGACCATTTGATATAAATGTTGTGCTCCTTTATAGCTTTGTAACAGTTGTTGAATATTTATTGTGAAGATATAGAAGTGTTGGTGTATATACACTAGATGACTGAGGTGTTGTCGATATATATCCAGATTTTCTGGTTTGTGTACCTGATGTCCTTGAGGATGTGTTCCAGGCCTGTCTATGCTTCAATAGCCTTTATATCGAAGATATGGGATTGGATGTTGATAGATCCAAAATCTGCCAATATCTGATTTTTGCTTAAATATGTTATATATCCATAATCTATTATATACTTTCTCTTTACATAGTTTTCTGATCTATTTGAGAAAATAGTGATATCCGTTTCCGACAGATTGTTTTATTAGATTTCGAAGGCTTTTACTGCCGTTTTCTTATCGATTCTTTTTGTTAGATTTATTCAACAGCTAGATATATACCTTGATAACTTAAGTGTAAATCTTGGGATTGGGGGTACAAGGAGACCAAATCTTTAGATTTTGGTCTTTACTTTTTGTCTTGTCTTGTATTTATCCTTTATTCTTTGATAATTATAGAAGATTTGATTCTTTTCGTAAGCGGGTAGATCTCATTTATACTTTGTAGATATAAGACAAACTTTAGTTTAACCTTCTCGAAAACCACCATAACTAAAAGGAATCCTACTTCGCAATAGAGGGTTATCACCGGTATAGTTTTCCAAACCGAAATGACTCCTTGTATTACTATTATAAAAACTCTTTCGATTTGAATCACATACCAGCCTAAGCAGACATTGGACTGTGTTAATCTATATTTGAGTTTTCGTATAACCTTGAATCTTCCTTTGTACTAGGTCTCCATTCCATATAGAAGTAAGGGTAATACATATATTGTTATTACCTTACATATCAAATATACTAGAAAGTCTTGCACAACCTTAGCTAAATCTTGTATATACTTTACTATTGTCTTGGCTTTACTTATACATTCTATAACATATCTTCGAAAATTCATTTTTCAATCGAACCACATTCCCAGCTATCTCAGTACTAGACAGATATTTGTTTCTATAGCTATTATCAAGTAAATCGTGAGTTCCTTATTTATTCTGATAATAAATGCTGTATTATCATTTCTTGCAATGATATAGATTATTTCCAACTTCTCTGGGGTAAAAGCAATACAATTGTTCGATCCTTATTCTATAATGTTTTGAATATCTTTAGTAAGGAATCTGATGTTTTTGTCTAGGGTTCTGAATATTCTGTATAGATATATATCATCTGTATACCCGAATCTAAGAATAGTATCCTTTGTTATTAATTCGGCTAGATATAATATATAAAGAACTAGAGAGAAAGGAAAGCTTTATAAGGTTTCACAAGTTATTAAGTACTTCTTGATTATAACTTGTTCAAGTCTAACTCTGACTTTCCTTTTCGTTAAAAAGGAGTCGATTAGAAGAAAAAGGTTTTTGGGCCAGTTTTGTTCCATTATCTTAACTAGGAGTTGTCTTTTGAACAATATATTGAATACTCCTTATATATCCATAATAACCATGGTTACCTTTTTTCCTGTTAACAATACTATTTCCATATTATATATAAAGAATACCACCTGATCCATTACAAAGCGTTTGGATAGAGCTTCTTTATATTGAGAACTGATAATGCTATGTTTTAGAACTGTTCAGTTTATTTATTTAACGACTATTCTTTCTAGGCCTTTTCCTATACAGAAGAGTAGAGTGATGTGTCTTTATGACCTTACAGATATTATATCTCTTTTGCCAGTTTTGGGTATCATAACTATTTCGGCCAATTTTCAAGTTTTTGGGAAATGACTATATTTGAGACACTTCTGGAAAAACCGTTTTAATAGGTTTTTGAGATAGTTCTAGCAGGTTTTTAAGAGTCTGACTGTAACTCAATCAATCCCTGGTAATATATTGGATATTCTAATAACACTTATTTCGATTTCTTTTATTATAAACCGAGAGTTCCAGGGTAGATATCCATTTCCTTCCCATTAGTTTCCTAATGGATCGTATTCTAGATCATTCTTTGCACTTAACCAGTTCAGGATTTCTGTTCTGAATAGTTCAGCTTTTTCTATCGAGTTCTTTATCACCACTTTATTAGAGATGATTAAAAAGCTTTTGAAACTCGGAACCAGTTTATGCTAATTTACTATCTTGTATAAGTCTTTGTTATTGGAGATGTTATTTATGATATGCCTCCAATAATCGCGTTTAGCTGTTTTAATCGTTGTTTTGAATTCTTTTGTTATTATGGTAAGAGATTGCTTTGGTATAGCTTGTCTATGCAAATGTTCGGTGTAGGTCCTTTTATATTCTGATATCTATTAGAGTGTTACTTTGCCTTTTCTTTTGTCCTTGGTTTCTACCGCTTCGATTGTTTATATGATTACTTGAATAAATTGTTCTGCGAAATGGTCTATCTTTTGTGGAAAGTCAAAAAGATTGTTTAAAGATATATAATATATATCACTCTATTAGCTATTAATCCTGTCAGTTTCGGTAATTCCGTTTCTGGGATATGGATATTGTGCTGGTCGAGGGGTTTGAGTCCTTTGCTTGGTATAGTTGTTACTAGGGTAAAGTGATCCGAACTATTGTATAGGTTGTGTCGTATTTTGGTTTTTGCAAACGGTATATTGGAGAAGGTAAGATCGAGTACATTTCCTCCCGAGTGGATAGGTGCTTCTTGTTCTCCAATGTAGTCTAATTCAACTAGTTTAGCCTAGACTGCTAGCTCACATCCTCTATAAAGGTTTTCCGATCTAAATTGCCATGTTTCGTGTATAGTGTTGAAATCGCCTCCGATAAGGTAGCCTGAAGATGGTTATAGTTTAGTAATGTAGGTTAACACTTGTTCTATCCGCGGTTATCAATATATATTCAGTATGGGGTACCTATTCATATCTATTTAGAGTATATCCTGGCTTTTGATTGGTTGTCTTTGTTGAGTTTGCAGTTTTGTATCTTTTCTGATATATATCAATACTCGGAGTTTTTCTATTTCTCTTTGTTCGGAGAATATTCCTATCTATAAGTCAACTAATACATATAAGATCCATCTGGGGTATGTTTTGGTTTTTGTAAACAGGAATGTAAAGGGTTCCTGTATATATAGGATATCTGATTTGTTTTCAAATACTATTTGTAATAAGGTGTTGTAAACCTCTGGTATTTTGCCTATATTCGTTTAATAGATTGTTAGATCCTGTATTCTGGATTATTGATAATTATGTATATCACCCTAATACATTAGATATCTACTTATATGTATCCGGTTATAAGGTTCCTTTTATTTCGGTGTTTTGCTAGCTATTAATAAAGGTTTCCTCATTAAGGTTTGTATTTATAAAAGGTTTCCGTTTTGGTTGACTTACTACCGTTGTGTTTCTTTTGAGTCTATTTGCCAAAGCGATTTCGGTTGTTTTCGTTATTTCGGATACGTTTATTTGTCTTTTCAGGTGTTTTAGTGCTGGGTGGGGTTGGATTTGGATTGCAAGTAAAATTGGGGTGGTTCCTTCTTTTGGGATCTCGTTTGCTTTCTGGCTGGAGAGTATCACCACTTCTATTGCCAGGGCCAACTTTCGGATAGCTTTGAGTTGGGACCCAATGAATACTATAATTTGGTCTTCTACCACCTTTGATACCGTTAAGCAATTCTAGTGTCCTATTGCAAAAAGTCCAAAACAATTGGTATATCTTGCTTTCGCTATGCAATTGGGCTTTTGTGGACCTTCGTGTATATCCTTTCGGATACCGCAATTAGCACAACAGATGAATCTAGTGTATCTCGCTGAATTGTATCAACCTTAGCAGCCAATGTTGTACCGAGTTATAATAGATTTCGCCTTGATCTTTTGTACCAGTTCGCTAGCATTAAAGAGCCTGAAACCACAGACTGGTTCAAGGAAGGATATTATCTATATAATAGTATTATTATAGGAGTTGACTCTATATCTTGAAGATTTACAACTGACTGGGGATTGGCTTGTCTATACCTATACCTCCACTTCCATATGATTCGCTGTATCAACTAGAAGTCCAGCTATCATACAAATCGATGCTGGGACTCCAGAGACTACATAGTTGTATCATGTTATCGATTGATACACTTGTATACTTTAACTAATCCTAAAGATAATTTCCTTATTCTTCTATGAAAAAAGTAGTTCTTGTATTACTAGGTTTTTCAGTATAATAGCTTATTCTGTCTTGATAACAGAGATAATAGGGATATCAACTAGTAATAGATTTATAATTATATCAACAAAAGCACTTCTTAGCACAAACGAGACTAGGCAATTGAGCCGAACTGTAAGGCTAATAGCTATTAAAAACCTATGATCTATGTTCTGGACAGTTCGTATTATTCGATGTTTGGATTATACATTGATAGATAAAACCTTTGATAGAGCTTCTTGAGATATAGATAGGTTTGCTTGGCCTGCCTTATTTTAGCTTACTTTGAAGGTTTTGAGGATCCCCGTGTATATTTTGGTAGTTTGTGTTTTCGTTGAAATTACGCTTCTTGTTATTAACAATGTGAAATTTGGGCTTAACAATGAATTAGGTCTATTGTTGATAATGAGTATAAGGATTTCTATAACTCTAATGCTCAGTTTCCTAACTGCAGTTTGTTCATTTCCCGTGACAAAGAAATCGATATATCTATCGATTGCATTTACTAGGCCGATTATAACCTTTCGCTGAATTCTTTCAGCGTATTCGTGTTCAGCGAGTTTGGCCTTAAAGGCCTCTATCACTGAATTGTTTGTATTGTTAATTGCTTTGCTTCCCAGTTTGAAGACTGGTGGCATTTCGTTAGTGAAGGTGCGCTGTCTTCTTTTCAAGCGGTTTCATAGGTTTAAGGGGGTCTCTAGATCCTGTGGATTGGTATAATCAGCGTTTTCCAGGTCGATGACCTCTGGCGGCACCGTTTTGGGTACTATGATAGCTCGTAGAGAGCAGTGTATATTGTTAATAATGTTTTTGGACTTTGTAAAGTTAATTTCAGACCGAAATTCAACTTCTGGCGATCAGAAATTGTTTTTCGGAATATTGTGTTTGGGTGATAACCCAGTATGTGAGCTTACAGAGGAACCCTCTCCGACCAGCTAGCTCATTTTTCTTCTCAAAAATCTACTTCTTAACCCTCAACGAGGCACACGAGAAGTAGTCCAGAAACATGAAGCCGAACGAATTCGAAGGAAAGATAAAGGAGGACTGTTCCAAAGTAAACAGTGTTCGAGACAACCTCGAATAGATTATTTGATTTGATTATGGACAAATCCGCGTCAGGACTTGCATTGGTGAGTGTCAAGAGGAGAGCGGGCTGAATAAAGCAGTAAAATCACACTTCACCACCTCTCATATATTGGTAATTTAGAGTGCTTACATGTAGTCGGAATCGCAAAAGTACGTTTCATTCATACACTACATACACTCGAAAAAGATACAAAATTCCAAGACCAAACGACCCCGACTCATTCCGTAGGCTTCGTTTCTCTCGTAATCTTCTTTCTCGGTTTCCTGGTATTTTTCTTCACCCCTTCACCCTGCAGCTTCAAAGGATCATTATGGGCACTCTTCCCCTTCATTTTCGGCTTCCCCTTTGACTTTGCCTTCCCCTTCTGCTTTCCCTTCTCCTTAGCAGACGCAGGCATCGCCATCCTCTCACTCAATTTCTCCCTCCCCGGAACCCAATAATCATTCTCCGTAACACTCAACGCAGCATTCGGTTTTCTGCCCTGCTCCAAATCAATCTCTTCTCGAATTTGCTTGATTCCCTTCTCCGGATCCTGTGTAAAGTTTAACGCATCCAACATACTCTGTTTCGAATCCAGGTGATCTATTTCTCCAACTACAAATTCTGTGGCTCCAATTGCGTCGACTTGTTTCCATTTTTGTACGATGAAGCGACAGTTGGATGGGAGAGTAATGCGCATGGGGTTGCGGTACCAGCGGGGAAAATATATAAATCCAACCATGATACGATTTTGATCAGAAAGATTCGGCATGCCGGAGTGCCAGAGACGAAGGTCGCGGATGGCAATTGATCCCTTGGGAATGGTTGGTTGGAAGGGAGGAGAGTATTCGGCACGACGATTGAATTTGGATGCTTTGATCCAGCCTCGACCATGGCTAGCTAGATCCTTGAAATTCCAATCATGATGGGAACCAGGCCAGATTTCCGTGGAGCCATTCGCGGGAGATACATCGTGGAGGTACATGAAACTTTCGATGCAGGTGGGGAAATTATGATGATCGGCGTACGAATCAACATGAACTGCTTGGCGAGAAGTCGAGTCTTGCGTTGGTAGATTGATATTGCTACCTGCATATACGAGCTGTGGTATCCCAATAATAGCTTCCATGACGGCTGCCGCATGTTTGTTGGCCCATACATCTTCGACAAGCCACTCCTTGGATAGAGGAGGAGATATGGAGAAATTGGTTTTTTCGTTGCCATGGTTGAAAGCCAGATTCGGATCTTCCAACTTTTTGGCTCCATCGGCATTCATCTTCTCGTGGAATTTATCGATGATATCGTGAGGAATGGCGTTCTCAAAAACGACGATTCCATTCTTGTGGAATTCTTCCACTCCAGCTTGTACATTCTCCAATGAGGTAACTCCAGATTTAAGCTCCTCATCGGATATGATGACATGTTTGCATTGAGCCTGCTTTGGAGGCATATTAAAACCTTGGAAGTTTTTGTGTACTTATAGAGTACAGTGTAAGTAATTAGAATAATAGAAATCAATCTTGCTTTAGGCTCTTCGTTGAAGAAGTTTGTATATATAATATGGAGGGTTGAGCATCAAACAAGAAACCCAAGTCTTCAAAGAACTCACATAGCAACAAGTTACTTGGGTCTTTGCAGCTCGTTGACTGAGACAATAAAGGTTGGAAGCAAAACAACAAAGAAAATCAAGACTAATGAGCACAGGAAAGTCTGATTTTGAATCAGTTCAAAAAGAAGACAAAGACAGAGACAACGAAAGGTTATTAAATTCAAGACTTTTCGACTCCCTTATCTGCGAATGAGGTTGTTGTTAGAAACATTTGTCTTGGGAAAGTCAAACCAACTACCAAAGAGTGTGGGAATGATTTAAAAAAAGAAATTTATCTTAGATTTTGTTTTTGAATGAATATCAAGCCTGTCTTTTGTTGATGGTAATTAAGAATAAGACATCCATCTACCTACTGAGCCTTGTCATAATTTAAACATTATGAATCAAACCATCTTTTAGTTGTTGTAAGCTGATAACTTTATTCATCCAATTTCTCAGTGACATTTAATATACATCTCCTAAACTAACAAAAATTGCAAACTATGTACATATAGAATCGAAATGTTCACATTTACATTCCCCTATGCAATCATCAACCCCTGAGATTTACCCCAACAATCTAAACATAAGCAATAGTCACCGAGTTATCAGTAACACTAGTCTTAGTCAAGATAGCATTGGAGCTGGTCTCAATATCCAAGATCTCCGAGCCAGATGGGGTGACAGTTTTGGATGCGGTAGTAGCGACTGCGTCAGAGAAGACCACGCTTCCATAATTCGCGAGACCGATGGAGCTAGAATCAATGCTCAAGTCCTCCATTATCCATTCAGCACTGACACCGCAGAGGGTATTGGTAGAGGAGACAATCTTAGTGAAGGATGTGCCGGTAGATTTGTTCTCCATAACGATAGTTCCTTTGTTGAAGCTGGTGGTGGTGAGGTTTACGGATATAACCTGGGAGTTCGTTAATGAGAGTTTCGAGCAGGCATAGTGGTATGGAAGAAACTTACGTCTTCAGCTGTGAGAGTGCCCAAATCAATGACTTGAGTATCGGCAGGGTACCACTCATACCAAGCATAGTATGAGACTGCACCAGTAGACTTCTCAATCGTAGAATCAACACCTGCTTGCCAGAGGTTGTTGCAGTTGTATCCATCAATACCGATCCAGGTAGAAGCCGTGAAATCGGAAGCGGAGGTCTCTCCAGTGGTACCGACCGCTGGTTTAGGGATGGGAAAAGAAGCGGAAACACCGGTGTAAGCAGCACCAGTAAGAACGGCACCAGCCCAACTCACGTTGTAATCTTCATTAGAGCTAGCGGCGTTCTTATTACGTTGAGCAAGTCTTTGCTTAGCGTTGAGTTTTGCTGCTGGTGCAGCAACAGCCGAGCCTGCAAGAAGGGCGGCGACAGCGATTGAATACTTCATGATGATATTTGATGATGATATTGTTCAAGGTTGAGACGGGTAAAGATTGTGAAGAAATTTAAAACGCTTGCTTTTAAAAGAACGAAGAGCTTGAACGAACGAAGGTAACTTGCAAACCTGTGCAGATGGATGATGAACTACAAAACAACTTGACTGCTCCTAAGCCTTCATAAGGAAGAATTATAGGCTCCTTTCCCAGTAATATTATCCCATAATTGCCATTTAAAATATCACCGCCATTTTAAATCTGTATGTCCCTGTAATGCGGAGTACTGTAATTTCCATATATGTAGCTGGGAAACCCAAATTGATTCAAGGGTCTTCAATTGCCGATGAACGCGCGCTGTTTGACCGTGTCTCTGAGTGATATCAATGGATCCATCAATCCATTGAATGGTGTTCTTACCTGGTTCTCGACTAGATAGATATACACGACGTGGAATCCAAACTTTATTAAAGTTTGGAACAGAACTACTGCTCAGCCATAACTCGGCCATACTCAACCATGTTGTCACGACCACTTAGAAGTGGTGAAATATTTCGTATGTGCCATGAGACGATCATGGGAGTTTAAAGACGCCTTTCTAAAAAGTATATATTGGAATTGGAGGCAATGGGTTGTTGTTTCTCTAGTCATGATCATTGATCTGAATGGCTAAAGTGCGAAATTAAAGCTTACATAATACAGGGGGGTAAGCCAGGGGTTATTTCACCTCATCACGTGTAAACTGGTCTAGAGCGCACTTCGCTGAAACTTCAGCCTTGCGACAATTTTTACCTCAACAAGGCTGATTGTACTGTAATTTTATCCTCAAATTGGATGGTTATGATTTTGCAAATAAGATCATTTGGTATACTAGCAATCAAACGATACAAAGAATACAACTACGATATAGCGTGAATTATCGCCGGCTTCCAATATACAAGTCTCAGAATTCAACGAGCTGGCCCTCATTCCAATTCCGTTTCGCGCATCCGCATCCACATCTCGGAAGAAAAGAAGATGACATCCTCCTCAACCTCCTCTTCACCCTCTTCATCGCCACCCCCCGACCCTGACGACTACCTCTTTCAATCAAACTACCAATCCCATGCGCCACAAACTCAACCCTCACCAATCTCGACACCCCGCCCTCATTCCCGCCAAAGCACCTCTTCCTCCTCATCCTCCGACGAATCCCCCTCCCCACCCCCTCTCCAACACAATTTCTTCGCTCCCCCCTTCTACAATCGCCCCCCAACCCCCCTTCCCCCCTCGCCCTCCCTAACCAGTCTTCTCCGCCCCTCACGCCCCACCACCCCCGACTCCTCTGCCGACGAACTCGAACCACCCGTCCCACGCGCCTCCCCCAAGGTGCCCACCTACGAATACTACGGATTCGTGCTCTATCTCTTCTCCTCCCTCACCTTCCTCCTCTATCTCCTCTGGTCCTATCTCCCCTCCCCATTTTTACGCGCATTAGGAATCTACTACTACCCCAACCGATGGTGGTCACTAGCGCTACCCAGTTGGATCGTGATGCTACTCGTGTATATATATGTTGCGCTCGCGAGTTATAATACTGGGCATTTGACGCTGGGGATGAGTAGTGTGGAGACGATTATCGATGGTGCGGCGAATGTGTGTTTGGTTGATGGGAAAGGGATGGCGGGGGCGAGCAATGCGAGTCCGATCAGTAAAGCGAGTGCGACGAGTAAAGCAAATCCGAGCAAAGCGAGCCCGAGTAAAGTGAGTCCGAATAAAGCAAATCTAAGTAAACCAACCCAAGAAGAAAACACGCGTGAAAAAGAGAAAGAAAGAAAGCGGACAAAAGAGCGAGAACGAGAAAGAGAAAGAGAAAGTCAAAAAGGCACAGGGTACACAGGCAGTAGCGGAAAAGAAAGGGAACGAGAAAGAGGAGTAGGATATAGCGGAGGAGGAGGAAAAGAAGCAGAAGTAAGAGCGTGGACAAAAGTATGGAGTCGAGGGACGGATGCCGTTATGGATGTGCCGTTGGGAGGCGTGTGTGAGATTTTATATGGGGAAGGGAGAGAGGGGCGTGGGATGGATGATGGTGATTATGATGATTATTGAGTCGAGGGGAGGAAGAGCAAGAAGAGGATGAAGGATGTTGATACCCATATATGCTTCCATTGACGGGGTTAATATAATGATACATAATGATATATAATGATACATAATAAACAAGCTATGATAAACCGAAATGCACACCAAAACTCAGATATCGTCACATTCTCCTTCAAAACAGACTCAATGGTCTGCCTGCCTGATTAATTAATCATGATTTATTTCAGATCTAACATAGGAAGCACTCATAAAGTAAATAAATAGTAAGCGATACACTTCGATACATACAAACTAAGATAATATAATATAATAACACTCCCTCGAGAAAACGGGTATCATTCTTTCATTCCACTGTTCTAATCTTTACAGGAATGAGCTCTCTCTTCCCCCCC
>KI628549.1:17731-96950 GCA_000503235.1 Sclerotinia borealis F-4128
CCCCCCCCTTCTCCCCTTCTCTATCTCCACCAACCAACCGACCACCCAAACAGTGCTATCCTTTTAACTCTGACTCGCTCTCCCACTAGTCCCCCTAATCAACCATACACCCATTCCGCCCCTTTCTTTCCCCTCCCATTCCTTTCTTTCCCCTCCCATTCCTCCCTATCCCATCCCTTCCCTTCCCATCCCTCATCTCCCATCTCCCATCCCAACCCACTATTTCCCCTTCCCCGCCTCAGCCCTGATCATCAAAAAATAAATATCCAAGTATCCAAGTATCGAAGAAAATCTATCTATCAGCAAAATCAACAATAAAATAAACATCCCGATTTCAAGTTTTCTACCCCAGCCTCGAGAAGAAAAGAGAAAAAAAGAATTATAAAAAAAAAAGAATGAATAAAAAAGAATAGAAAAAAGAAATGGGTTATCATCTAAACGAAACTAAACTACAAAAATATCATCTCTCATCTTCATCCTATGGTATATCTTGAAACATAAACATATGCGATGCAATTCCATTCCATGTCCCTAACCCAGCATTTGCATTTGCATTTGCATATTTCCTTTCCATTTCATGTTTATCTTCGCACTACCGCTTAGCTCCTACATCCTACATCCTACTTTCCTACCTCCCCTACCTCCCCCACCTACCCTTAAAAATACATTGTGACTGTCAAGTCTGCCAGCTACACAAGAAAAGCCTCTAATTGTGTGACATGAAGAAGATAGTATGATGACTGGCCAAGAAATGCAACAAAAAAAATGCATAATGAACAGGAAACATTCATATTTGAAAGTGTTATGTCATTCACATTCAACCCCGTCACTCCATCACTCCATCCATCCATTCCAGCCATCCATCCATCGTCCATTCATTCATTCCATCCATATCCGTGCAAAAGACGTATATGCGGTTCATCTCAATTAGAGAAATTAGAGAAATTATCGAATATGGGTATATCACACATTAGCGGGCAAAGACTTTCACGACTCCATCACCGCCACCACTAACAATCCATCGTCCATCTTGACTCCATACGACTGAGCATACACCTTCTCCGCGCATCAGTCGATGACTTGTCATTTCTTGTGTACAACTGCGTGTGTCTAAAGACCAGAATCGTAAACTGGCGTCATGGCCAGCGGAGACTAATTCATGACCGTCAGGGGATAGCGAGAGAGCAGAAATGGCTGCTGGATGAGCAAGCATGTTATATGTGCATTGACCTAGATTGATCAGTTATAGGTTTTCAGCCTTCATGAAGAGTGACTTACCACTATTAGCATCATAGAATCTAATGAAGCGATCCTCATGTCCACTAATTATGACACCTTCTACACCACCACTTGTACCTGTCGCTCCGCCAACAACATTTTCATCTTCAGACATCCCGCGTTTAGAATCGGAGCTCAAAGAGCCATCAAGGCCAGTAGTAGTTGCAACAATGGCATTAACTCCAGTGGACTGTGTACCATTGTATGTCTCCAGACTTGCCATGGATGCAACCGCTTCACCAGTCCGTGTATCGTATACCAAAACAGCGGCATCAGAATAAGAAACGACAAATGATTCGCCTGAAGTAGCTAAAGGTGTTATACAGGTAGGAGATGCGTCGCTATTAGGTCTTGTTATCGAATGTATTAATGTATAATGGAAAGGCGAAGTAGATGCAACACTTGGTTGGGGAGATGATGGGAATGCTGAACCAGAGGACATCGAATTACCACGAACTCGGCCACCTCTTCGATTACTTCCACCCGAAGGTGATACAAGCTGTGGAGGTGCACTAATAGACCACACCTTAACGGTACCATCTGCAGCACCACTTGCTAAGATTATTCGATCTGGCCCGCCGAAAGCATTACTTTGACCAAAGATCGTTCCCGTCGTGCCAGGTAGTACACATACTGTCCATACTGCATCCGTATGGCCGTCGAGAGTTGCCTTTGGATCGACTCGCCCTCTCTCCCATACCCTTACAGTAGCGTCTTGGCCACCGGAAAATATCCATCCATCACCTTGCGCACGTCCGCCGCTGGCAAAGTTTTGCGAGGGAGACCAGGCAGTTAAGCACATGACAGCTCCAGCATGACCACGATGAGTAAAATAACTTTGAATATCCAAATCGTTAGGGCTGACATGAAATGATCCTTGATCTTCATAACGGGCGGGTATGATCCATCTTTTGATCGTTCCATCGTCACCTGATGTGCATAGTTCTGGTTCTCCAGGACTTCCACCTCCAGTAAATATTACAGAGCGAACTGCATCCAAGTGACCCCTAAGACCAAATCGAACTTTGAAGTTACCGCTATCCGGTCTTTGTGTTGGGTTCAGTGAGAGTTCATGTTCGCCACTTTTCCGTCGTGATATAGATGTTTTCCTTCGATGTGAGCCTGGACCACGAACTGGCGATTTTGGCGGATCTTGCGCAGGTGGGAATACATCTGTATCAGGCCGCTGAGACCCAATCTTATTTTCCTGTTCGGTAAAATTGGTTGGTTCATTAAAGTCCCATCCATCAACATCAGAAGAAGCTGACTTCTCTACTGTCTCTTCCGTTTCAATAGGTCGTCCATAAGAATCGTAAGAATGATTGACCTTTGTTACGGATTCTTCCGAAATCTGAGCCTTTTCAGGGGATCTAAACGTTGAAGACCATTCTTGCTGGGTAGGTTGAGGTAAAGGTTGTTGATCTGCCAGAAACCTTGGAGCTGGATTATCGGGGTTTTGAGCAGCAAGTTTATTCGGAGTTGGGACTGGTGGTGGATTATGGTTAGGTGTAGGAGAAGGTGCCGGAGGAGGTCGAGACAGTTCTGGTGTTCTCATAGCCTTAGACCTCGAGTATTGCTGTTGAAGTTCTTCGAGATTTTGCTGTTGAGATTGGGTGACTCCGTAGGGTAGAATCTCTTCCGGTGGTGGGGGGGATTCTCGAGGTGGCATAGGATTTGGTGGCGCGATTAAAAGATAAGTGAGTTCTCCTTGAGATTTGTCCATGAAATCCTTCATGCCAGATTTCTCCGACTGAGCGGCCTTTTTCGCATCATTATCCACTTCAACTTCAAGAAACGAGTTGTGTGTTGCTTTCCCAGCTGCAAAACCTATTAGTTTCCAGTAATCGTACGACTTCCAATCGACTTACGACGTGAATTCTTATCTTTGATCTCCTTCTTTCCTGATACCGGCGCAGTGACACCAGATTTGAGCGCTTTCAACTGTGCTTCTCGGTCCTTGGCCACTTTCTCCAACATCGTAAGGAATTTCTTTAAGCTCTCATTTGATCCTTCAAGCTTTCTAGTATGCCCCTCTAGTTTTGCTATCCTACTTTTCATTTCTTGTCTTTCGATCTCCCAAGCATTTCGATCTCTCTCGTGTCGATGCCATTCAGTTTGTAAGAATCGCATTACACCTAAATGCTAGTTAGTTTGCCCAGAAGAACACAACAACTGAGCGCATACCTTGCAGTGTATATTCTGTGCCTTGCGGTTGACTTGCTTGAATTCCTCCATCACCTACATTACCACCTCCATTATTTTGACCTCCTCCAACACCACCCCCCATGCCAGGTAGAGACTGCCAGGCCATCTCGTTCCCCAGGCCCAGGCCAGTCCCTCTTTTTATAACCTAAAACCCGCCTTGTGCGCTAATATCGCACCTGAATCCGAGGGCACGATGGGCATTTGTTAATCTTCGTAGGCGCAAGATATGTTGAGTGATCGCCAAAGACAACGAGGCCTTAATTTTTTCCAGTAAACTATCAATGCTCAATTGAACATACTCGCGCAAACTGGATTGATCAAGGTAAATGAAGTATAATAGAGGTCAGTAGCATCAAATTATAAATCTTTAAAAACTCTTATGATGCTTTTGTACAAGATTGTCGCGTGAGTGAAACGTGGGACATTAAAATCATGAAGCAACTTGAAGGAGGGCGTTTCTTCCCAAATAGAGCTACCCAACCAAGCCAACTATTCTACTAATAAACAATAACCCCAGTTGTCAGGCCGCTTTTAAGGCCACTATGAATGAATGCTTGGGGTATTTGTCGTTTTAAGGTATGGGTCATGCCGCCTTTAACTTGAAAGGGTCATTGGCATGGTCATACTAGGTGGCTCTTAGGCAAAGTTGTATATGTTATACTTGAAGTAGAGTGGTAGAGTGAAAGGCTTCATATGTTTTTTTGTTTCCTTCTTTCATCTATCAGAAATAAACTCTCTTACAAGAATACGTTATTTGAAGAATCGAGGTAGATAGGTAACGCTAGATGGAAAGGGAAGGAAAGGGGACAAGGATACCGGATGAGGATGAGGAGTTTGGAACTTAGGATGCAACTGGAGGAGAAGAGGTGAGGAGAGGAGAGGAGAGGAGAGGTGATTTTTTTCGATTTTTTAGAGGGTGTGATGGAGTTTTGGAGTTTGGGATATGTACAGTACCGGTAGGCTCATACCGAAGATTGTTATGCCAGCAATGCTAGCAATATAAATACATACAGTACAATATACCCATATAATACCGGTACTAATCAACAGAAGCCTTCAGAGATAAAGCGAGAACCAAAATAAATACTTCATTTCGAGCGCAGCGAGCTTGGCGGTTTGGTTTGAAGGCTTGGCTCTATGAAAGAATCATAAATGAGAGACATGTAGTGCATGCATTTCTCTCATGGAAGAATGATACTAGAGCCTTACATTCATAGATGACTTTCTCTAACTCCGGTTTTCTCGATATAGTATGTTAACCGCATAGATCCAAAGCCATACCCATACCCGAGCCCATACTCCTCATTTTCTTCTTCTCCCTAGAATTCCAACTCCTCAACCTCCATCCCACACTCTATACAACTCTTCACACTCATTCCATCCTCATTCTCTACCGTCTGACCCCATTCATGTTCATGTTTCCCATTACCAATTGTATCACCAAACTTGCCCCCTCTCCCAACACCCGCTACACCCCTTCGATACGCCTCGGCTCTCGTCTTCTTTTTTAACTCTTTTAGTTTACTATTAAACTTGTCCTCTTTTCTCTTCTTCTTTTCCGTTTCTCTCTTTTGAAACTCTGCATCCAATGCTTCTGCGCTTCCCCATTTCGTCTTGAACGCATATTCTTCCACTTGATAGCGCAAGAACAACATCATGTCATGCCAATGCGATTTATGCGGATTAGGCTTATTGAGATGTGGTATGAGATCCCCATCCTTCAACTCCGCTACACAGCATATTAGTCCAAGTCTATCCCATACATAACCTCTGAAGACTTACGATCCGTAATCAGGTAATCTTCTTTCGCCTCCGTCTTCGTCAACAAACTATACTTCTCCGGAAATTTCTCCTTACACCCATTGCAAACCCTACACTTAAAAACCTCATCCCACACAAAATCAATCTCTAAACTCCTACACTCCCTACACTTCATATCGCCTCTTCCTAACACACTTAACCCCGGCTCAAAAGGCCCCTCTTTCCTATTCCTCATCCCCTTCAGTACCTGATGTCTCTCCCACTCCTTCAACGTCATATGCGCAGGTTTATCCCCCTCTTTTGACGCATGTAATGCCTTATTCCACGGATCGTCCTCCGCCGTTAAGAATCCACCCTTAGTATCCGTCATCTTACTGAAATCATGATCAATATATTTCCGAAACTTTCGCGCAGCCTGCGGCAAAGTGTCATCTGACCGCGCATCTTTTGTAGATTGTCGCGCATCACGGGAAGTGGCGGGAATGGACGAGGTTGAGATGGAGGAGTGTGTGCGCTTTTGGCCAGCGACGGTTATGTCAGGGGTGGCGATAAAACCGGAAGGAGTGCGATTGGTATCGTTCGAAGAAGAGGCAAGCTCACGAGCTCTTGATTGTTCGCGGAGAGCTTTAGCCTTCAGTCGACTTTCTTCCTAATGGCAGGCATCAGTAAATGAGTGGTCGACTTATTTAGATTGTTGCCTGCAACTGACTATTTTTCTTTTAACTTCCGGTGTTGGTGGTGATATGACTTGAGATCTAGGATTCAAAGCTCGCGGGGGACTATCTGGCCTTTCCATAATGTCGGATCGTGCGAAGTGTGCTACAAATCAAATTATTGAAGTTTCGTGAATATAATAGCAAGGCTGAGGTTGAAGGTCGCGATAAGTTTGTAGCCTCGGTATTTTGGGTGCGCTAAGGCTGGAACAGTCATTCAACATACCTTCGAATACATGACATGAAAACCAGCTCAAGTTGTGGGGACTATGGGTAGGATTCAATACCGAAGTAATGACTGAAGGAAATGGTCAAAAAGTGGCCGTGGCATTAAAAAGGTCGTCTCCAGCTACTCGTCTATGATACAAACGAGACATAAAAATATCTTGTCCCATTTCCAGTTTATCACGCTGTTTGTCCCAGGACTCAAGCAGAATCCCCTAAACCCCCAGTCTCGTGGTCCCTCAGTCTTTGTAAAGCATTATTATCATGTACACATCTATTCGTCCTTAACACCTCCACGACCTGCCTTCTCAGCCGCCTCAATGGTCTTCTTGTCTTGAGTTGGAGAAGCTCCGCCTTGAAGACTACTCATCAAACCTGCTGGTGCCTTGAATGGTCTCTTCATATCTCCAGCGGCTGGTTGACCAAAAAGATGAATCTTGACCTCGTTGCCTTCGAAAGCGCCCTTAAGTGGGATAATAGATTGAATCATGAGAGGGTTGGTGTATTGGAAATACAAGTGCATAACGGCCATCATTCCAACACCCATTAATTGTGCCTTGTAAAGAGCCTTCATCTGATCGCTATCGTATTTGTGAACGGTGGTGGTGACAAGCTTTGGCTCTTCGGCGGAACCCATTTGAGGTTGCTCAACGTACTTGAGGGTAGTCATATCTGTGCAAAAAGCTATTAGAATGCCGATATCAGCGCGCATTAGGTGATGCCACATACCTTTCTTCTTATTGATCAAGTATTGGGTATAGGCGTAAACGCCCACGATGATGAGGTTTGATAGAATATAAATCCCACGAACAAGCATCAAAACGTTGGGATCCTCAAGAGGAACACGCTTGGAAACTTGCATCATCCCAAGGATGATGACCAAGTTGGTTCTATTTCAAACTCGTCAGTAACATTTACAAAGTAGGTTATTGGGGGAAGTCCCGATAATTTCATACATTTGAGGACTGAGAGCCATTTTGTGTGTTTGTGAGTAAGAGTGAAAGTCAGATGGGGAGGTTGATCGTAATTGAATGCGACCAGATATTGATTTGGAGAAGTGTGAAGTATTGATTTACATTAAAGGAAATAATTTGAAGTTGTACTTGGAGTAAAAGGAAAGAAAACAATCGTCGCGATTAGAAGCGGCGGCCCTATTATGCACCGTGCTTAAACAACCCTGGAAAACATAGCTGAGGACAGATTTGATTTTTATATATCCCGCGCTATCAATTCTCTGTTAATATCACGAACTACTCCGTACTCAATAAAAGTACTCAATATGTCATGTTTCAGTAATCTTAAACTACTAGGTACTTACCAAATAAGTGCATTATGGCATCTCACCACAACAATGATAACGCATGTAAGGAACCACTGAAAAAGTATATAATGACTATATCAATCCTACAATTCTTTCTCCTATCATAACGTATGACTCAAGTGAGTCTTTGGGCGAGAGAGAGCGTTAAGAGCTTCAATTGCAAGAGAGCTATTCCTTGTCTCCTCGCCATCCCAAACTTGCCCACATCGTCTGGAATCCCTTGGTTTCCTGAGCTTTTGCCATTCTCGATACCCTGTCTCGTCCATCTCCTCCTGCTCCTGTCGAGCAGCTTCTACCTTGAGCACTTTCATTAGGCGATGGGTCGAAGCCGAATATGGCAAAGGTTGGTACTGAAATTTGTCTTCCACTATGTTTGTTGTGACGGACTCTTTTTCCGGGCGAGAATATTCTGGCACCAACGTGGGTATGTCTACAAGTCCTGCTCGGGTTGATACTTCCGACTTCTTGCTTCTTGTGTCTTTGTCAATTTGCGATATCTCCCAAGAAGACATATTGTTAGATCTGGCACTACCGCGGACTGCTTTATCGCTTTGCTTATGAATGTCGCCGCTGTGGGTATCTTGCTGGGAGCTCGAATAGTTAAAAATCGCGTCTGATGTGGTCAAAGCCATACCTATCTCGTGGTTCGGGTGGGCAGGTGTGTACGATTGATGAGGATCATAGTTCGTATCATACACCGAAGACAGAGCTATTCCGATACCCAACTCGTCATTTGCCGCCTCAACTTTCGATTCGTTGGTAGGGAATGGGGATGGAGAAGGATCGAGAAGTTTGGGGCCAGTGTGTTTTGTAAGTGGAACTGGATTCGGTGCGAATAGATGATTCTCGAGGCCTGATGTCTGAGAGGTCTTATTGAATGCATTGGATGCTTTGGGATCCTTCCTGGTGTCACTTTCAGAAAATATCAGTGTTTTGCTTTTTTGGCCTCGAAATTCATCTCCTTTCGAGGCACAATGGGGGACACATGTCGTTGGGACCTCTACATTACCTCGATGACACTGGATGTTTGCTCCGAACATCACTAGTATTTGAAGACCAAAGTCTTCTTACAGAACATCGCATCTCACGTACTCTATCACGAGGAAGCATCAAAACCCTCAAATCCTTGACACGGGGACGATATCGTAGACACCTTCGCCATAATGGAGGCATGTCAGCCCTTTCGTGAAGAGTCCCGCAGGAAACACGTTTAGGGTTAATGATATTGAACTTTTGCGAATTGTGCATATTACTTAAAAGGTTTCTGTACTCTTGTGCTATTTGAGGATCATGGGCAAGGGAAACGATCCTTATGAATGTATTGCCCAATTATGAGTCGTATTTTGAGTAAATTTCTGTGACTTTGTTGATCAGTCATGACTCGGTGATCTTGGAGTGTCTTGTTTATTGCTGTAAAGTTACAGTCACATTCTTTAATTTTTATATTGAGAGAATGGTTTGTCCTTGAGATATTTGTGCTATGACTAATTGTACTCGAGAGCACTTTGCAATTTCTTTGCTCCCGTTAAATTCTACTCTTCGCTGAACACTTTGTTTCCTTCAAGCTCAACTCTCAGTAACTTGAGAAGAGATGCCGGATTTAATTCCAGGATTCAAGAACACTGTCTTGCTTTTCGATGTGCAACTTCATTTTCATTTTGATTAATGGCGTTTTTTTTGCTGTGTCCTTTTGCTGGTTACGATCTTATACCAAGCACAAAAGCCTTTCTTTCTTTCCTTCCTTCCTTCTTTCCCCCGCTAGCTCCGCATACACTGCACCCCCACCACGACAAGTGAATCCTATCCATTAGCCTTGCTTTCCACATTCATGCATTGATTCATTCAGGCGATCAATTATTCTCCATTCACTCACCCAACCTACCAGAACCTCTCGTTATATATCTCAATGAGTATCTTATCTAATCTATTTCCTGTACATTAGATGCTGAGCTAAATTCACAAACAGTTATCGCTACATAAACCTCTCACAAGCCAATTGGCCAGCTTAGCGAGTAGACGCTAGATTAGCGGCCGTATATCTTTCTCAGACGTGCAACAAAACAAGTGAAATGTCTAGTGATAGTCGTCCGAAGTTGTCTGGATATTCACTAGTCGAGAAATCTCAGTTGCATTTACCTGTGCTTTCATCTACTGGGCTTGGCAAAGTCTTTGGATGGGATGAGATGATTGAGATGGGATGATAATAGTTCTTATCATATATGCTGTATAATAATATTCAGACTTGAGAAATTCAAGAATACTCATCGAGTGGTTTGAGTTTATCATTGTAAATATAGAAAACAACGGCCAGTGAGCCACCGGTCATTTATTCCTTCTTAACCACTTCCAATAACTTCCGTCCTTCCCATGGCCCATTCACCACACCCCGTGCTCCCCAAAACTTCACCAACACCAGTTCTACGCTCTCGATTAAATCCTTGAACTGCGTCTCTGTCCTTTCCAATGCCGAAAATCCACCCATCATCATCCAATCCGCACACGCGCTCTCGAGTGACACATTCTCTTCTGGCATCAAATTCTCATTAATCAATATCATACTATCTTTCCCCATCGCATCTCTAATCCGTTCAAGAATAACAGAAACTTGCTTATCAGGCCAATCATGTAATACATTGGCGAGAAAATAGGCTTTGCGTTGTGTATGGGTTGTGGTTTGAAGAAGTCATGTGTTTGAGCTTCAATGTCCTGAGGTAAGGAATTAGGTGCGATACCAGAACCACCACCGGAATATCTTGGACGATGAGTTTCCTTGGATTTCTGGATGTGTTTCCTTGAAACGGATCAAATCATGGCCAATACCTCCTCCAATATCAACAATAACGGCATTCGCAGGTGAATCTACAACGAGTTTTTCCGCAACGGGAAAATATTCGTGCCATGCTGTACGACCAATACTTCGTGGAATGGTCATGACGGTATTAAAAGCATGTTGGAGACGAGGTTGAGTAGCGATCCAGTCGAAACCGTGGAGATCAGTTAGTCGGGCAAATTGAAAGCGCCCATCGTAAGCATCGTTGGGATTCTTGTAACTGGTTTTGGCGAAGTAGGTCGGGAGAGGGGCTAGAACTTCGTTTTGGTTTGTGCTATGTCATTGTTAGATTTATAGAGAGTGGGTAGATTGGGAACAAGGGAGCATACATGTGGATTATAGATTGGCCATATGGAGATGATGTGACGAGAGCGCTTGCTAAGGATGTTGGTTTGTAGGTTTCTCGGGCCGTTTCGATGAAGAATCCCATTCCCACTAGAAGTCTCATGATTCGAACTTAATCGATAGTCAGCTTTCTGAAAATACGCTTCATTTGTAAGCTGGAAATTACCAACTAACGGCGTATCAGCATTTTTCGGAGCAGCAAAGTCTTCGGCTCGAATTTCTTTTCCGGCCGTGGAAAAAGTAGCTGCTCTATCGAAAATTTCCATATCAGCTGCAAGGTTGAGTGCTACTGGGTAAAGTGACTATAGATACATCATAAATACTCGAGAACTGAAACAAAACACCTACAGAGAATATCATCTTCATCAATATATCCCGAGGACCTTCCAGGTTTGCTTGTAGTTTCCCACACGCACTAAGAAGTTTTCCTCGATCTTCATCGCTCATCTCACTACCCTCTCTAGTGCAATATTTATTGATTGGATAAGTTCGGAGACGCTCATCATGAAGACTCTTTCACTCGAAGTGCTATCGTTGGTGACGCGTGACACTAGATCAAGGAGAGTATTGTGGGTGGGATTGTTAACGGATTATGATTGTAAGAAGCAGAGTTGTAATGAATTACGATAGACGGAAGTATTATGATGAGCGTATGAAAAGTTCTATAGAAGAGAAGATATACTTCCTTTATGTCTGCACACGTGACTATGAGACCGCCGCGCCCGCCTCCGCCTGTCTGAATGTCCGCTAGAAGCGGACATTCCTAAGGACAACATGACGAGGTGTATTCTTCATTGACGAGAGCTGATACAGATCAATGGTCGGAAACTAGAAGCGCAACCGCTTTCCCGGGAGCGGTGTTCGCGGCATCTCAAATCAAGAGACGTTCCTTCCGGCTGACACTTCGTTTGGAACCACTTTGGAAGTGGGAATGTCACGTTTTTTTTGGCAGTGGCTTTGTGCTAGTCATTATTTAGTACTAGCGCGTTTTTCTGCCTTTAGCTTTTATGTCAGTCGATCGAGACTCTCATCTTGACTCAACGCATTCGCTTCCTCGACATTGAACGAAAGCTTCAATAACTTTGATCGATGCATTGCTCTTCTTTCTGACCTTTATCCTTAATTCTTGACAGGAGTTCCTGACTGCGTCAATTGACTAATTCTTGACGGCACTTGCGCTTGTGGAGAGAGAAAAGTAAAGGGTTATATTTCAAGTTTCTCTACGCAGTTTAATTCAAACCTGCATCGGCCGCACATTGATAGCAAACCTCTAAACCAAACGATCGCACCCCTTATGTCAAAAACTCATGGAATTTTGGTTTCGATGTTTTGAGGTCGAGTCTGACCTGAAGAGGCTAGACATTACTGTTAAGTTGTGTCAATCGGGCTCACCGAACATATCACTCCACCTCAACGGCACCGGTTACCGCATCAATGTGCACTGCAAGGCAGACTCAATTACCACATATTCCCAAAAGAGGTTTCGAAGTGGAAAACTAACCAGATTTCGTTGCCATCCAACCAGAAATTGAAGTATTACTTCGCGGGATGCTTGCAGACAAGATATACCAGGAATTGTGAGCCGTCACAACTGCTTGCAGCTTTCCAATATCATCAATATAGCAACTATTTTAGAATTCGGTCTCGCGACAACTATATACTCTGTCGACAATCCGCAATCTGGCCATGAAAATTCTAGGTATCTGAAAAAGATAGCTTTATTTTCTCCTTTACATTATTAATCGCTCTTGAGTGTTAGAGAACGGTTTAGATTGATATTTGCACGATGTTCTGGAATTTTGAATATACTGTTTAATCCTATAATATCTGTATGTTGGCGGAGTTATGGAATTGCCCACGATACGATGCAGCCGGCTCCAATACCTCTGTTATCAAATTAAGGATAATTAACACATGTTCAATCGATATTATTGTTACGTTGTCTGCAGATTGCTCCTATCGGACCTGGAGTGGTGAGTTTTCGCCAGCATATGCAAAAAGCAAACATCATAACGGGTAGTAGCATTTCACGGTGCCGTTGGTTATACAACACGCCATTTTCATTCACACATGGAGTGCTCAGTACTACCCTCGCTGACTGACAGAATATCTTCCTCATAAATGAGTCCCTTACCAACATTTGGTTCCGTCCATGTTAGTTCAGATTCTAGCCACCATTATCTTTGCACCCTCCACATCGAACCTACGGACAAGGCTATCCAGAAATCCTCTTTCCAGACCATCAAAAGTTATTCAATTCCGTATTCCGGTCTGATATGAACACCTGATTGATTTTGAGGTCCAGTTTCTCAATGTTAAGGTATTTATATTAAGAAGTTCCTATCATTGATCATTTATCGGTTGAACTCGATCAAAATGTCTTCAACTCTTATGGGAAGTTGTATATTGGGTGGTAAATGGTATGTTGAATCTCTTCCATAGAGTTTGGAGTGTCGCTAAGTCATTGTACTTTTAGGTATACATGTGAGGATCAATCGCCAACATTCTTAGGATGTTGCTTAAGCGATCCATGCAATGGCATTGGTTGCCCTGCGGAGAATCTTAGACCTGCAGCAATGGGAACAGCAAGTGGTCCGGATGCTCCTAGCGCCGATGGATCATATTGGCCGAATGTTAGTTGCCCAAATGGAGGAGTTTGGTTCACATGCTCCGAACAGACAAATTCCTTTCAAGGTTGCTGTGACAATAGCACTGGCTTTAATCCGTGTCATGGAACTGGTTGTCCTACAGAAAGCCTATATGCTGCGGCATTTAGTACTGTTCCAGCGAAGATCTTCTCTGCTACTTCTTCTACGGCCTTTGCCGCTTCCTCTACGATATCTATTTCCTCTACGATCTCCGTCACTTCCTCTGTGCCTTCATCATCTTCGATATCAAATTCTCCCAATGGCACCAGTTCCACTTCACAAACTGCATCATCTCAAACATCGGCTACAGCGAATGATACATCAGATTCAATTGGATTCAATTCATATCAGAAACTCCCCATTGCTGCTATTGTAGGAAGCGCTTTAGGTGGAGTGGTTGTTGTCCTACTTGTTCTCTTGGCTAGTTTCTGCATTCGACGCCGCAGAAAGAGAGCTATGTTAGAAGGGTCAAATGTACCAGGTTATCAATTGCAACAAGACATGTCGATGGTCAAAGCAACGCCACCATCCTTTGTTTATGAAACCAGTCCCTCGGACGCTAAAATGTCTTCGAAAGGTAATCAAAATACTCCAGAATCATCGGAATATCTCATACATACTAATGATTCAGTAAATTATCGTCCAATATCGCAGATACCATTATCTCCACCTTTCAGTCCTGCTCCACCATACCGATCCCAGCCTCAATCTCCAGGAGTCTCTGATCAACATGAAATTGACTCTTCTACTGTACACGAAGTGGAATCCCCACCACTCCGGAATTGGTCGCTCATTCCTCGGCCAGGGGCTGCGGAAATGCCAGATACTTCGGAAGATACCTGGCGATCATCAATACCCCATGCCTTAAAGCCAGGGCCTTCCGGGAATTGAGATGGATATAAAAACGTCTAGTTGACGTTCAGAGGAGTGATGGAGCGTATTTGATTCCCTTTTTTTGTTCGTTTGTTTTGGACTTGAGCCCAGGAAGTCATTTGACTATACTTCCCTTTACCCAAGCGTTTACTATGACGTTGATAGCGGTTGTTTAACAAGGAATTACTAAATATCTGAATGATATATCCAAAACAGGTGAATAGATTGCTTGTGATCTTTCTTATTTTGATTCACAATTTTGGCAGCAAGTTCTTGAAGTTTCTAAATTTCTATTTCTTTCTTAATGTTCTCTTTCCTCGGAAATGTGTTGCAACCTACGATCACCTCAAGTAGAATATGTTCTAGGTCTTTCTTGTTCTCTCTTCAAACTGCAGATACAACATAATTCATCTAAACACCTTACCAAGCTCATCCTAATATTTTAATATGGCGAATAATACTATGGGCACTTGTCCTATAGGTGGCCTGGTAAGTATAATCGGTTCTTTTGCCCATCCCCCCTTCCGGATATTCTTGTCGGGGGATTTAATCTTGAACACCGCTCTCGTTTTCATCATAGACAGTTGCTGATCATTCATTGTTCTAGTGGTGAGTTGCTCATCTACCGTCCTTTGAATACCAACATTAAATCATCCAACTAGGTATACCTGTACAGCTCAGAGACCAACCTTCCTCGGATGCTGCACCAGTAACCCATGCAACGGCAAAGGCTGTCCAGCAACTGATCTTCGAGCAGCAGGACTCGGACTTGGACTTGGACTTGGAGAAGAAGTGTCACTTAGTCTCGGCTCTTATTGGCCGAATGTTTATTGTTCTTCTGGAACTTGGTGGATATGTGCAAGCCATAACCCTTCTTTTCAAGGTTGCTGTGATAGCAATCCATGTTTTGGAAATGCTACTAGATGTCCCCAATCTGAACTACATCCTGCTGCTTTCAAATCTGTGACTACTGCTTCGACTTTTCCGGGTTCGCAAAATACTACTTTCCGAACGCTTACCCTCCCGATGGCTACCTTTTCAACCGCTACCTTCCCGGCGGCGACTATTTCTGGAGCAATCACTACTGACCAGCCTCCGATATCAGGATATACAGGATCATCGAGGACCATTCCTTGGAACACGATAGCCTGCGCAACGCAAACTTCTTCGAACTACACAAATTCGAAAAACGAACCTACAACAGCATCGAACCTCTACTTTCATACATCCAGTACATCACTCCCCACCGAAACTGGATCATCGAACACGTCATACACGTATCTTAGCAATACTAGCAACAACGGTAATGGTATGGTAGCTGGACCCACTACAGTGACTATAACATCAATATCCACCTTTACAGCCGTCCGAATCTCAGTGTATAGAGTACCTTACAGTTTGTTAGACTCTACTTATTCCTCGATTTCCTCACCTTTACCCACAAACACAATACTTTACACTTCAAGCTCCCTCGAATCCACATCTATCCCATCTCCTCTCCACGCAGCCGTCTCTACATCACTACCACCTGCCACCGGCGCCACTCTTCCATCCGGTACCACCGCCGACTCAAAACTTGTCGCTTGGGGAGCCACGGGCGGTATCGCTTTTATCTTCATCTTTACTTTTGTATCCTGGTGGATACGACATCGCAAGAAGAGAATCAACAATAACGAGAAGACAATCACGAGCTTCTCATCATTTGCCTGGCTACCATGGAGAAAGAGAAAGAAGGACCTTCCCAGAACATCCCTTTCTACTTATCCCTTCAAAGGAATGGCACCTTCTACATCGGTCAACAATGAAGAAGTGGTTAATGAGACATGGTCTGCTAGTTTGAGAGATTATCGAAATCTTGGGGATATGATGACTGCGGCGAGATATGGTATGCGTCCTTTTGTCTCTTTTCTCATTCGGGAAACTAACAATTTCTAGATTCACATTCGCGAAACGTAATACCACCACATCTATCCGGATATGAATCAAACTATTCACAACCATTCCAATCGCAAACTCGACATACGTCTGAATGTACAAATCCTGTTGGAGTGGGCATAGATAGGAATTCTTTTGGTCAAAGAATGGTGCAGAGGGGTTGGGATGGAATTGATCTGCAAAATGATTAGGTGGCGCGACGTGATGGAGGGGGCAATCATATCAAACAGGGTTGAGCATTCATATCGTCTTGGAGAGGGGGGGGTATGTTTTCGTTGCAAGGAGGTCGTGGTTTAGG
This sequence comes from Sclerotinia borealis F-4128, assembly GCA_000503235.1. Lineage (NCBI taxonomy): Eukaryota > Fungi > Ascomycota > Leotiomycetes > Helotiales > Sclerotiniaceae > Sclerotinia > Sclerotinia borealis. The sequence continues at coordinate 34,164 of KI628549.1, forward strand.
TGCTCTCATATAAGATTTTCCCCATTTTAGACCTCCAACTCTCATATTCGATCCATTAACTCAAGATCCAAAAGATTTTAAGCTAGATTCAACTTCCCTTGAGTTAGAATACGGAACTAGATTCATCTCCTCTCATCGGTGATCACGTGTCTTGTCATCTCACCGAGGCTTATTACCAATTCTATATATGCACTCCACAAGATCGTCGCACTGCGGAGTACTTATCCCTACCATTCACCACTTTACTCCGTAAAGTGGTAATGTAACTTTAGATGCAGGGATCGCTGACAACGACCCCTCTTTTCGTTCTTCCTTTGTTTTCTTGCCCTCTTTCCACAACAACACAATACAATCATACAACCCATCTCCCAATCCATAACCATAAGAACTCCATCTCACACATTCCATTCCCCAACAAACAAACAAACAAACAAACAAAACCCAGCAACCGCCAAAATGACCGTCATCATCACCGTCATGTACCCCAAAACCGAAACATCCACCTTCGATTTGGATTACTACCTCAAGAAACACATGCCACTGGTGCAGGAGAAATGGGGACCGCAAGGATTGAAAAACTGGTCGGTTACAAAGCTAGATGAGAGTGGAGGGTATACTATGTATGTTTTCTGGTGGTTCTTATACTATTTCTTCATATCCGAATCCGTGATCGCTTTGAGGTTTTCCTTGAGATGAGAATGCATGGAGGGACAAATGATTGAGGAATGAGAGAGAGAAAGAGAGAGATAGCTGATAGATTGTTAATAGGCAAGCACTCCTCTGGTTTGAGAGCAGTGAAGCGTGGGCCAAGGCGGGAGCAACGGATGGCCCGACCATTATGAAGGATATTTCTAAGTTCAGCTCGGAGCAGCCGTTATTTGTTTTTGGGGAGGTGATAAAGAAGTCTGAGTAGTGTGGCGGTTGATGAGATGTGAGATCTGAGATGGAGGCGATGGAGATGAACAATGAATGGCAGTACGGAATGGTAACGTGATTAGTAGCATGATACATATTCTAACATTTGCATCAAGAGACGTATTTCTTGGGGTGAACAGTGGTTACGGCTTATTTGAGAGTCGTGCTTCTATGTTGTTTGTATCTCTGCTTAAGTGAATATTAGGAAGGTAGGTATGTAATTGAAAAGATTTCTCGACTGGTCACGTGACTTTGCACAGTTGTGTTTTATCTGAAGCGCTTATCGCTCTTAATACCTCTTTATCGTTCTCGCCGCTACCATTATTGCTTTTCGGGACGTTCCACAAGTGAGTGACAAGGGCTTTTAAGTTAGGATCTACTCTGTCACCACTTCTACGTCATCCCTCTTTGCAGATTTCTCAGGTTCGGTGAATAATACCTAGATGTTGTTAGCATTGTTCATACTCCTTTAATCCAATGAAGTCACTTACAACTGGTATTGCAACAGTTGCGGTCAAGATTCCAAGACTCGAGACGAAAAATATCCAGCTTCTATCCCCAAAGGCGAAACTCGTCCAAGCAGGACCTGCGAGAACTCCTGCTGCGCTAGCACTCGTATATAACGAGAAAACCTGTCCACTAGCTCCTGTCTTACCAAAAATGCCGGGTGTCTTTTTCTCCATACTTGCTACGGCTCGACTCAAGTCAGCGCCTAATGGTGATGAACCGAAAACTCTGGCAATTCCTATGACTCATATCAGCATCTGCAAAAGACAAGGACCATTCAAATGAAAGGGGATAAGCTTACCATAAAGTGTAAGAAGAATACAAAGGCCAACAATCTGATCAGTGCTATTCCTCTGTATCAAGACCAGCAAAACGGTGAAGATGGCAGATACGATGAAATATGATGCCGTGAGCCATCGAGAAGGCCAGACATCAGAAAGTCTACCAGCTATCGGTGCTAAGAATATAGGGAATGTTATGGTCAAGAAGATCAGGCCAGCACCGGTTGAGTCCCAGTTGAATTTTCTTTCCACAAATATGGGGAGTGCTGCGTCGAAACTTGCCAGCAGGAATACCGTTACCCAGACGCCATACAGATCAGCCCATATGCGTGGAGATTTTAACAAAGTCACCAAAGCTATTGGGTGCTTCTTGTTATCTTCTGCTGCAGGCGAGTTCTGATCGCTCCCCCTCAACAACGGTTCAGATTCTGCATTGCTACTAAACGATGTAGCAGAATTTGGTTGTTCAAAAATAGCCTCGTCGATACTTCGCTGAAAAGTCCCATAAGTTTGGGTTCCATCTTCATCTTTGGGTTTCCTCAACCTTGCCGCCACTTTCTTTTCGATCATAAACAAACGCATGATGATATCGATCGCAATAAGGATAAACATCACAATGAACAATGATGCATATCCAATCTTTGCGTACATAATGCCGCCTATGGTTGGAGAGATCAACATTCCAATGTTAAGACTCGAGATCACGTATCCCATCCATTGTCCGATATCCTTTGGTCCAACTGTGTCTGCAAGCAAAGCGAAGCCGACTGTATACACTACAGCTGCTGAGAGCCCTTGTAGGAAACGGCTGAGAGCTAGTATCCAGACATTCTGTGCGGCATACAAGACAGCCGTGGCAGCAGCATTGGAGAAGAATCCCAGGAGCAACGGTGTTCGTCGTGATGAACTTCGATCAGCATAGTACCCAAAAAGTGGACTCGCTATTAATTGTGCAAGACCAAAAGCCGTCAAGAGCATAGAATTCCAGAACTCAACTAGAAGATATTAGTCTCCTGACTTGAACAGAATATCTTATCTGAAGGGGAGAAGTTATTCATACGGTCCTCATCTGCGACTCCAATCCGACCTTCCAATTCCTTGGGAAGAACAGGAATGACCACTCCATATATGAAAGAATCCTAGAATGTGAATATTAGCTTTCTCTTTCCTCTAAGTGTCTGCGACTCCTACTTTCACTTACACTGAAGGATGCAACACAGATCGTGCTGACAATGAACCATTTCGATGATCGTAGTTCCAGAAACTTTGGTTCTTTCTGCTCTTTTTGGATTTCAACAGCTTTGGACTTGAATGGCCACATATTGGAAACAAAGTCGAGGAACTTCTGTCTCTTGAGTCCTGTTGAATTAGTTTCGGACTCTCAATCGTGCGGGATCATACAATAATGTATGATGGGGGAACTTTGTGATACTAAGATAAGAGATGCTCCTATCAAAACTGTGCGACAACCATTACTGAAAGATATGTATAAAACATTATTAGGTACTTTTGATCGCTCGAATATCACTTTAAATAAAGTGCCATGCAACGGCATGCATACGATAGTCTGGCTAATTCTGCATGTCAGTGAAATCTGATTCTTCACGAGGCAATAGTTTTCAGCTGTCATGCATCAGATAGAACCGAATATTGGGCTAGATGCCCAGCACCCGCCTTTTTCTCGCAATTTTATTACTTCGATTAGTCAATAAGTGACAAGTTGATATCAACGATTAAGAAATAACCAGAAATAACAGCTTCTTCCCAATTATCCCAATAGCATTGATAGATCAAAGATCCAATGCACGTAAGTATTATTACACATAAATACTCGCAATTTAGTTTGATTGGGTTACATGGTCATTGACTTACATGGTCGCCATTGACAAGGGTCTTGAGCGACAGATATTGAAAATTTTGTTTCAGCTACTAATTTTCTTTGTATTTTTTCCAAATGTACAAGTGTACGTATTCAAAATACTCGAGCACCATTGCATAATGAGTTTTGGTGTGTTCGCTTTGATTGATGATTGATGCCGCGTCAGTTTTGGAGATTATACGGCAATATGTTTGTCTCACAATGATTGATTGATATATGCCTGAGTCTAGTTTAGGATCTAGCTATGTTGATGGCAGATCTTAGACAGTTTGTACCAAGCATTTGTGCTAGACTGCAAGTAGTCTTTTTTGGCTAAACTGCTTCTCAGTTGAAATTATGGTAACACATTATGTTCTGTACCTTTTCGATCCGCCGTACTTACTACCTAATTATTATTTTCAGATAGGACCAATATCATCAATGGGTGGAGCGCAGAGAATATGTCTGAGAAAAGAGATTGCCTCTTGCTTTATACCGAGGATATGGATCGATCTGCCCCTGTCTCAGATCTTCCTGGGCCAGCTTACCCCGCAGATCTTTAAAGCTCGTCTTGGAAAGCTTTCCTTGTCGCCTCCTGAGTAATCATCTTGCGTAAGCCACCAGAACATACGTCCTGCAATCATGTATATCTTCATACCCTGTTTAGCTGTTCGGTATATACAGCCATAGGAAATCAAGCCATGCTTTTAAAGTGGCATCATACTTCTGATTTCGTAAAGGATTGCATTCAGTTTGAACATGTCCGCCAGAGCTTCTATTATCCCCGAGTCATTTGAAATATGGAATGGCTGGATGTTCTATTTCTATCCCGTCCTGTCGCCGTTTACATTAGCCGACGCCTCATTTTAACGAAATGCCCGGGTGGGAAAAACTTAAGGTTAGGGGATTCCCGGAAATGGTATGGATACACGGGTCGTACATCTTAAGGAACACTACAAAAAATACAAGATTTATTGATGATCCCTTCGTTACCGCCGGGGATGACATTACATCACCATGGTTGATTTGTAGCCTAACAGTCTACGGACATAAAACACACTTCGGATTCTCAGGGATTGATAATTGTGGCTTCATGGTTGTCTATGTGGCAGCTGTAATGATGTTGAGATCGTATAGAAATGACGCTATGTTATGAGTCTAATGAGGTAATTCAACGGAGGAGCCAGGGTGGTGGGTATCAAATCGGGGAGTGATGAACTGTGAACTCGTAGGTTGAGTTTGAAGTTTGTTAATCCACCCTGAAAGTGTTGGCTGAGACAAGGCAAGGGTGGACGAGCACACGTTGGAAATGGAGTCGGATACTTAAGGACCGAACGATGCTGGAGTATAAATTGCGAAGAGCCCCCTGTCTAAGTCTCCTACTCACTCAACGTCTAAGCTTGAACTTTTGCAATCCTTGGGAACGAACCCATCTTGTCCACGGTCAAGTATTCTTGCTACAAGATAGGTAAGTGGCCACTATTCGAGGATATTTACTATAGACTAATGAAATTGAACTCCTTAGGATTTTCAACATGGCAGTGACAGCTAAGCACTACTTTCCTGATCTTGTTCACATGGGTCAGCGTCCGCCCAAAGAAGAGCGAGTTGAGAGAGCAGATCCCGTGATAGATTTGGAGCTAGCATCAAAACACTGTCTCTCCGATTTGCTCTGTAGTGAACGTCCCCAGGTGTCAATCACAGGCACGGATTATGACTTGGATAAAAGAGAAGAGCCTAATGTTGAGCCTTTCTCACTTCTCAGCCCCGAGCAAGACCATGATGAGATTCGAAGGCAAATGCCATTGAACGCGAATATAGTTGACGCATACCCAAGCACAGCTCTTCAGGAAGGACTATTAGCACTGTCAATGAAGCAATGTGGCAGCTTCACTCCTCAAATCATTTGCAAGCTTCCAGCAAACATCAATTTGGTTAAGTTCAAAGCCGCTTGGCAGAGTACAGTCGATTCGAATTCGACGCTTCGAACCGGTTTTGTTCAAACGAGGAATTCAGGCCTACTTCAAGTAGTTTTGGACCCAGAACCAATCCTATGGTCAGAAGATATTGATCTGGAGGGTTACTTGAACAACGACAAAAACATCTTCCCTTCATTTGGAAAAAGTTTATTGAGATACGGCCTCATCCATAATCATGAATCCAATTCTTTATATTTCGTTTGGACCTTTCATCATGCAATTCTTGATGGATGGAGCATGCGTTTGATCCTTAGACAGGTCGAGGAATCATATAAAGGAGAAACTTTTCAAACATTGGTGGATTTCAAGCATTTCATTGCTTATCAGTTGAAACTCGAGAGACAGTCAAAGAAAGGAAGTGAAATCTTTTGGAGCAATCACCTGGCAAACACTTCGAGAGTACAATTTCCCGCTGTCCTATCGCAACACCAACCACGTGCAAATGGCTACTCTGAACGGTTCATTCACGTGGGAGAAACCCCATCGGCTGGTGCAACGACATCCACAATTATACAAGCCGCATGGGCCATCCTGTTAGCGCGGCGCACTTCTGCCACGGAAGCTACTTTTGGCATCGTCCTTGCAGGGCGCAATTCAAAGATCCCAGGTGTCAATCTGAAAAAGGTCAATGGTCCAACGTTCAATTCGTTACCCATGCGAGTAGTCATTGAAGACAGCAAATCTGTAGAGGATCTTTTCGCCTCAGTCCATACTTCCCGAGTCGCAATGAAACCCCATCAGCACATTGGCCTACAAAATATCCGCCGGCTCGGGACGGATTGCGCTAGAGCTTGCAATTTCCAGAACCTACTTGTTATCCAACCCAGATTAGAGAGGGATACCGGCAGCATATTCGGCTCTAGAGTGAATACCAGCGATCACTGGGCAAAGTTGAATGCTTATCCTCTCATGATGCAATGTGATCTAATGAAGGATGGCTTCACTGCAATGACCAGCTACGACTCCCATGTAATATCTGATCAAGAAATAGACATTTTGCTGCAACAGTTTGAAGATATCGTTTCTCGTTTGTCCGACCCAAGTATCTTGGTCGGTGATATAGGGCTGTCAATATCGAAATTACAAAGTCAACTGGCCATTCAAGAAACTGGGGCTGAGGAGGTGCAATCTTGCGTTCATGAAGTTATTCGACAGAAATCACAGAATCGCGAATCTGAACTAGCGGTGACATCTTGGGATGGCGAGTTGACTTACGCTCAATTACACTCCATATCTGATCGGTTAGCATATCTTCTCCAGTCTGCAGGAGTTCGACCTGAGGTTAAAATTGCACTAATATTTGAGAAATCTCTATGGGCTGTAGTTGCCATGATAGCAGTGATGAAGGCGGGAGGAGCATTTGTCCCAATGAGCCTCGATCATCCTAAGGATCGAATCAGGAAACTGTTGAAGCAAATAGGTGGAACAGTGATGCTGTGTTCTGAAAATCTCTTTGCTTCCTTTGATGGCCTTGCCGATCAAACATTTGCTGTGGGAAGATCGATACTCGAAAAACAACCGGAAGGCTTATTATGCACAGATGTCCAACCGAACAATTCAATTTACGTTATCTTCACTTCTGGAAGTACTGGAGAACCAAAGGGATGCGTAATAGAGCATGCTACATGCTGTACTACCATTCGTCACCTCTCCCATTTCTCTCAGATGGATTCCCAGAGTCGCTGTCTTCAACTATCGGCATACTCATTCGATGGCATGGTTTTCGAAATCCTTGCTACTTTAAGTGTTGGAGGCGTTGTGTGCATACCATCAGACGATGAGAAAATGAACAACATTACATCGGCAATCAATCGAATGCAAGTCAATACCGCATTCATGACAACTGCTTTTGGGAGATTGATTCTTCCAGAGTCCGTACCAACGCTGAAGACTCTTCTTATCGGAGGAGAAAAGTTAATTCAAGAGGATCTAGATCGATGGCTCGGAAAACTACGTTTGTTACAAGTGTATGGTCCTACCGAATGTTGTTGTAAGCTTGATCGTTTCTTTCATATCCCACTCCCCAATGTCCAACTCTATGGGAATGTTCATCTTCTGCATTTTCTCCATTTCCCTATACAACCTTTGTTACCTCATTCATCTCCGAGAGTTTTCTTTGGTAGGTAATTACTGACTCCTCCATGTTGCAGGTATGTGCATTGGAACTGAGATCACCGAGAAAGGTGCCAATCCAGCCAGAATAGGATCTGGTTTCGTTGGAAGTTTCATTGTCCTCGGCGAGAACAATCAATTGGCACAACGAGGAGCTGCGGGGGAGCTATTGATTGGTGGCCCACTCGCAAGAGAGTATCTCAAGAACCCCGAGAAGACGGAATCATCGTTTGTACCTACGCCTTCTTGTGTGCCTACCGAAACCACTCGATGGAAAAGATGGTATAGAACAGGCGACTTGGTCAAAATGGATGTTGATGGTTCAATCGTGTATATTGCGCGAAAAGATACAGTATGTACTATCTCTCTTCGGGTCATTTCATACCTCTTCTGCTTGAGCCATCTCACGCTCAAGATGACAGTCCTTGGAAACATGCTTCCTGGAATATTCGAGCGAGGTACGGTCGTATCATGCGAGATGTATCCTCCTTAGTACTCATCCGCCACTGGATGTTTTGTGCTTCAGGGCCATTCCCGTTAGGCTAGAGTCTTCCAATATCTGCACCTATGTTATATAAGCATACCATTGAATGATGCCGAGTGCGAGAGACATCACATACTGACTATGGCTTAGGGCGCACAAGTTAAGCTAAACGGCCAAAGGATTGAGATGGGTGAAATCGAAAGTCACCTCCATCAAAATCTCGATAACGTTGTAGATCTAGCCACAGTGATAGCAACGCCTGTGGATGGTAGGTCGCCATTCATAGCAGCCTTCTTATGCCTTAGAGAAGGCTGCTTCAGCGGAGATAGGGAAGAAAGTTCTCTTCTCAAGGAATGTCTCGATAAATCTACGATCCGATCGCTCCTTGACCGCCTAAGTCTCGCGTTACCTCAGTACATGATACCAAAAGTATATGTTCCCTTGTCATCAATACCTCTTACTATCTCTCAGAAGTGCGATCGCCAAGCACTACAAACTATGGCAGCTGGCTTAACGACTTTGGAATTTGCGTATTATTCAGGTCAAGAGGCTACACACTCTGCTCCTGTGACAGAGAATGAGCTTCAAATGCAGCGTCTATGGGCCGTTATTCTGAAACTTCCTCCGGGAAGTATAGGAAGGAACGATAACTTTACACGACTTGGTGGAGACTCCATTCTTGCTATGAAGCTCGTTGCAGCCGCGCGAGAAGATGGCATTGACTTGACTGTCGCGAATATTTTCCAAACTCCAATACTTTCGGATCTAGCAGAAACTTGTGCGGAAACAGATAGTTCCAGAAATGAGGATGATATTAAGGCATTTTCTCTGATTGAAAGGCGCGATCAGCTGCTGGAGGCAGCCATTACTGGTGGTATTCAAGCAGATCTTGTCGAAGACTTGTACCCATGCACTCCCTTTCAGGAAGCCATCATGGCTCTCTCGATGAGTCATCCCGGTACGTATGTTGCACAACACGTTTTCGAATTATCCAAAGACGTATACTCTAATCTCGACAAGTTTCGCGGCGCGTGGAATGAAGTTGTACGTTCGAGTTCAATTCTTCGTACGCGCATCATACAACCTGAATCAGCTGGCCTGATGCAAATTGTAATGAGCGAAGATGCTTCATGGAAAATGCAAGAGAATCTCCAACAATATCTGAAAGCCGATAAGGCCCTCTCGATGGGCTTAGGTATGCCTCTCAGTCGCTACTGCATCGTTCAAGAGACGCATTCGGACTGCCAAAAGTTTTATTTCGTTCTTACCTTACACCATGCAGTATACGATGCCTGGAGTATGACTTTGATGCTCCAGAAGGTGGGAAAAGAGTATACAATGCTCACCAAAATGTCTACAAATATTCCAGGCTCCATACATCACGCGAACACACTGTTTAATCGATTCATAAAATCAGTGCTAGATTTAGATCGGCCAGCAGCAGAAGAGTTTTGGAGATCTGAGTTTGCGAGTGAGGGTGCAGAGCCATCACATTTCCCAATATTCAGAGCTGGGTACCAGCCCCAACCTAGTGCAATCGCTGTCAAGGAGATCACACTGGCTCGTAAAGCTATTTCCGACTTTCGAATCTCGAATCTCATCCGAACAGCTTGGGCAATCGCGATCAGTAACTACTCCAACTCGAATGACATAGTATTTGGAGAAGTCCTAGCTGGACGTGCAGGTTCGTCGGCCGACCTCATTCGAGTCGTCGGACCTACACTAGCTACTGTACCGGTAAGTAACTTCTCGAATTTTTCATATGACCCCTGAATTTGTGAACTTTTGGATCTTCATGTGATCTCAAATACACTTTCAATGTTAAGCCCACAGTTACAAATTCAAAATAGCATTTGAGAAGTCTCTCAACACTGCTAAACGCAACATTCACTTCCAGCTAAAGCATTGAATCGTCATGTTCTGGGTTAGCTCACTTGAGTGAAGTGGCATTTCGTGATTTCATAACGTTATGTACTGACTGTATCAATTTATAGATCAGAATTATGTTTGATCCCCAGGAAACGGCACTCACTCTACTTCGGAAAGTTCAGGCTAAAATGATTCAAATGATACCTTTCGAACAGACTGGCCTCTCAAACATCCAACGACTAGGTGAAGAACTGAAAAAAGCATGCGAATTTCAGAGCATTCTAGTCATACAACCCAAGGAAAATTCGACTATCGACGAATCGTTCATGGGTCGACGTCAGCTGGATCTCGTGGACGCAACTGTGTGGGACACAAATGCACTGACTCTAGAATGTCATCTTGCTTCGGACGGGCTGAAGGCAAAGGCAATCTTTGACTCGAAAATCATTGAAAGCAGTCAGATGGAGCGAATACTTTCTCAATTTCAGCACGTCCTTCAACAGTTGTGCCACGAAGATGCAAACATAACTGTCCAAGATATCAATTCCATCAGCGAGGTTGACCGAGAACACGTTTGGGAATGGAACTCCACGTTACCAGACGTGACAAAATCTTGCGTACACGATGTTATTGATGTCATGACGAAGCAAGACCCCCAGTCCCCAGCAATTTCCTCTTGGGATGGTGATTTCACTCGCGCTGAATTGGATAGACTTTCATCTCGACTAGCTTTTCAAATGATGAGGCATGGTATAGGGCCTGGAAGCAAAGTCCCATTATTCTTCACTAAATCGAAATGGGCCATTGTTGCTACATTGGCCACTATCAAGTCCGGTGCTGCATTTGTACCTTGCGATCCTTCTCACCCTAGGTCACGTCTCGTTTCAATCATCGACCAGGTGAATGCTGAAGTAATTCTTTGCTCAAGCGACGTCCGACGGACGTGCCTGGAAACATTTCCTCGCGGCAAAACAATCGTGGTTGGGCAAAATGAGATCAATACATTACCAGAGCTCACGGATGTCGTAAGTATTGTCGCACCTGAAGACCCTCTCTACATATGCTTCACTTCGGGTACCACTGGCACTCCTAAGGGTACGGTAATTACCCATCAAGCATATTGCTCGGGAGCAAGGGATCACGGTAAAGCGCTTCACTTCAGCCCATCATCTCGATTCTTGCAATTCGCTTCTTATAGTTTCGATACTTCTGTCGAGGATATCCTAACGACTCTGATGACTGGAGGTTGTCTTTGTATACCATCTGGTACGTATTTGCGATTCTTCATGATTACAGATAACTAATCAATTTACTGTAGAAGAAGAACGGAATTCTGATATTGTGGGAGCAATAGCTAGAATGAATGTGAACACGGCGGATCTTACACCTTCTTACATCAGCTCGATCTCACCCGACTCAGTCCCATCACTTAAAAGAGTGACACTTGGTGGAGAACCTATCACTGCCAATGTGATCAAGACCTGGGCGGATCGTGTTCATTTGATCAATGCTTTCGGAACCACTGAATGTTGCGTGTAAGTTTTGATTCTATTTTCGTACAGACCCTCAATCGGAAAACACACCCTCTACTTTTTTCGTTCTTTTCGGTTGAAAGTGACGTACACTACATCATCTTCCCTCTAATTTTATCTTTATAATTGCTGACTTAGCCACATTCTAGAACAAGTGTGGTGAACTCAGAAATTTCTACAAGCACTTCTCCCACAAATATTGGGCGTGGAGCTGGTGCCGTCACTTGGATCGTGGATGTCGAGAACTCGAACCGCCTTCTACCTATCGGCGCAATTGGAGAATTACTTATCGAATCACCCGCAATGGCTTCAGGATACCTTAACGATGACGCGAAGTCTAAAGCTGTCTTCATAGATAGTCCCAGCTGGGCTCACAACTTTAGCTCGGGCCAACGTCCTGGACGTCTCTACAAGACCGGAGATCTTGCTCAATACAATTCGGATGGAACAATCAGCTATCTCGGCCGGAAGGACACTCGAATCAAACTTCGCGGGCTTCGTATAGAAATATCGGACGTGGAGCATCATCTACTAAGTCACCCACAAGTCAGAAAAGCTATGGTTGCCCTGCCTACTTCGGGGCCATATGTGGACCAGCTTACTGCGATAATCGAGCTCGACATTTCCACCAAATTCGAGAAAGATGGTGGGATAGAGGTAGTATCCCAGTTGGAACTCGAAGCTTCGGGATTTCAATGGTCTAGTATTTCCAATCATCTATTACAAAATTTGCCAAGTTATATGGTTCCTTCTTCTTGGATTGCCACGAATAACATACCGCTTCATACCTCCGGAAAACTGGACCGTCCTAGGCTCTCTAATTGGCTCACCAATCTTCCGACGATGCAAAGAACTGAAACCTTCCCCAAAAGTAGCGAAGCACCTTTCCTGTTATCAGATGACCATATCGCATTGGAAATCAGTGATAGGCTTGCACAACTTATTGCTACAAAACCTTCTTCGCATACCAATTCAGATATTATAGGCCGTGATGTCAACCTAGCTTCTATTGGAATAGACTCTATCAAGATTATGTCTCTAGCAGCTTTCATCAAACGATCATATGGAGTCAACATTGCTATGCCAATACTAATCAGCCATCAAACCACAATCTCAGACGTCTCAAAGCATATTCGGGTTGCGGCCAAAGTCAAAGATGGAACTCCCATGGAGTCAGTCCCTACTTTAGACCTGATGAACGAGGTTTTGCACTTGGATACACAATTAGCCTCGATCCAGCATCATTTCGGAGTAGTCTTCTTGACAGGCGCAAGTGGGTTCCTAGGTACACAGATACTGCGAGAGCTGCTTAACAGACCTGGAGTCGAGAAGGTCATTGTACATGTGCGTGCTTCAAGCAATGAAAATGGCAGACAGCGCATCATAACAGCAGCTAGATCCGCGAGATGGTGGCATGACTCCCTTGCCGCCAAACTTGAAATCTGGATAGGTGACTTAGCCAAACCCATGTTAGGTCTGGACTTGGAACAATGGCAGCAACTAGGAACAGTCGATGCGATTATTCATAATGGGGCTTCAGTACAATGGAGTGCGGACTATCACACTCTTAAAGCTGCCAATGTCACATCCACTTTTGACATCCTGAAAGCTATCACCGGAAGCGTTTCACCTCCGAAGTTTGTTTACGTATCTGGAGGTCGTGACTTTGAAGGAGAAATGGATGATAGTAGGACCGCTATGAAATTGAAGGTACTCGATGGTTATAGTCAGACCAAATTCGTTTCAGAGCTACTCGTTAGAAACTTTGCTCAACGAGCTGCAGTTTCTGGTCAAGGTAACTATGTCTCCATTGTCAAACCAGGGTTAATCATCGGAACAAAACAAGAAGGAGTTGCCAATACGACCGACTTTCTCTGGAGATATGTCGCCGGCGCAGTAAGCATTGGTGCATATCCCATCCCCGACAAACACGACTGGTTAACCGTGGCACATGCGGATCTCGTCGCAAACTCTACCATTAATGCCTTAATGCATACTCCCAATAATCAACAGCATACCATGGATATACTCTGCGGAGTCGACATGCAGAAGTTTTGGGATATTGTCAATAAACACATGGGACATCGTCTTCGACCAATTACATCGTATGAGTGGGTGCAATTGGTACAAAATGATATTGAGAAGAGGACGGAAGCTCATCCGCTTTGGCCAGTGGCTCATCTTATTATCAAGGAGGCAAATTTGGGCAAGAGTAAGAGACCGCTGGAGTTGAATGAGGTGGTGGAGAAGGAAGTGGAGGAGGCAATTGCGAAGAATGTGGAGTTTTTGAATGAGACTGGATATTTCGGGGAGGGGTTTAATGGAAGCGCGGTGGGAAAATAATGGGAAGGTGAAAGGCTTTTGCTTCAAAAGTCTAGGTTGTTTTCTGCATCTTTATATCATGACGTCGTCAATCATTGGTGTCTTTCATTTCTTCACATCATAGGTGCACCTGGTTTGGGTTTTAATTGAACTCTCCTCGTTTCTTCATCAACTTCTACTTGCATGTGAAGGGTTATCCCATTCAAAAAAAGAGTATGCACATATCTACAAGAAGAAAGGGGTTGAAACCATGTCGGCTTGCCCTTTTTGGATAAATTCCGATCACAGATCCAGAAGTCTGATATACCGTATCGGTAGAAGGAAGGTGATCAAGTAGCGAGTTCATGTATGAGTCCGACTATTGTGTGATGTGGCTTATGCATTTCATCCTTTCTTTCCCTCTTCCGGGTCTTCCCTTCCTCTTCATCTTCTTCTTCTCCTCGTGAACTCTTGATTACAATCTCGAGCTCGCCATCCTTATCTTATCCTCTTAATAGGTGAGCAAGCACAAGTTTTGGAGCTGTGTTGCATTATTCTTTCCTTTGGAATTTGATTGATACCCCCTCGGATTCTATACCGCTACGGCCTTTCTTGTTAATTCATATTTTATGTTCCAGTTGGTATGGAGACTTCATTACTCACTTGATCGGATTTCTACTGCTACCCATCTACTGTACCATCCTTTCCAATCATCCAACTTTCCAATCATCCAGTTGTGTTCAACGTTCAATTGTCTTTGAGCAGGCAATTTCCTTGTGTCTTTTTACTACTTCATCTGATTTGTGGTATACGCTAGCATATTACGTCTTTTATCGATATCGCGAGTATCGAGATACCTCTGATAGCGTGGGAGGAGAAAGAGGAAAGGAGAGAGGCGAATAAAGAAATGTTGAGACCAGCGTCCCAGACATATCTCTCTAGCGCGAGAATGAGATTGGGAGTCCGAGAAGAGCTTGGAAACTTGAAGAGTTTGCAGAGTCTGAAGGGCTTGAAAGGTTGCGAGTCTAAAAGATTGCGGGTTTTGTCAGAGTCTCCTGAGACAACAAATCTCTGATCAGAGCGATGAGGAAGGACCTGACAGGGAGAGAAACTTCCATGAACATTACACAGTTACACCTCTGATCAAGGTTCCTGATGAGGAGAACAGAAGACTTTCCATCAATATGATACTTCTGTTGGGAGATCCCTGGTGATCTTCTACTAGGAAGTTTCTGTTAAAATCCTCTCCCAAATACAGCTTCTTAATATCATCTCTTTAACTACGAGTACTCAGTATGAGCATATTCATCGTCCCAGATACGCGGTCGGGACTGGTAAGATTCAGTGTGGTCAATCTTGGTGGGATGAAACACAATGGGGATTAGACTAGTGAGGTCAGTCTTCATGAAGCTTATCTCAATTGGGATTAGATTAGCGTAGTCAGTCTGGTGAAGTCTTCATGAAGCTTATCCCAATAGGGTTTGGACTAGTGCGGTGAGTCTGGTGAGGTCTTCATGAAGCTTATGCCAATAGGGCTTGGACTAATGAGGTCAGTCTTCATGAAGCCAGTCTCAATCGGGGTTAGACTAGTACGGTCAAGTGCGACCGTCCTTGGTGCGGCCGTTTCTTAGTGGTGTAAAGTTCCCGGCTATACTTCCCTGCTTGGTACGTATCGCATATCGCATGCGGCTGGATGAGAGTTTGTAGAAATAATAGATAGATTGAAGTGTTTTGGTTGGTTGAAGTACCGGTATTACTGTTCTTTCTAGCGAGAGTAAGGAGAGAGAGGAAAGAGATAGGAAATAGGAGAGAGGAGGAGGAGGGAGGTATATATAACTGTTTCGCCGGCGGCGGAGACGGCGAATTGTTGGTGCATGAATTCGAATACAGTACATATGTATGGAGATGGAGAGAATCGGGAAGTGGGGTGTGAGGTACCGGTATATTTTAGTTAATTTTGGGTACCGGTATGTAGGTAATTAGAATTAGATGATTGGGGAAGCGAGGAAGCGAGGATGCGGGGGAGAATAGGAGGGGGTTGTAGGAGGAAGTTAGGTCGCTGTGGGAACTGAGAAAAGATTGTATGTATATCAAGGAGCCAGACAGAGACTTTGTTAATTGAAGTCTGGATGATGGGTAGTGATGATTATGATTATGCATATGTATAATGAATTGTGTTTAGGAAATAATTCAAGCAAGTACCATCCCATCAACACTTTCGAATCCAAGATTCAAAGATTCGAAGAATGGGTTAAGTGAGGTTAATAAATGGAAGTACTCTAGTATTAGTCCTCCCATTCCCCCTTTGAATCCTTTGAGAGCAGTATATGAGGCGAATAGAAATCTGCGATGTGTATAATATATGTCCGAACTTCGAGGTCTGAATAAGGATACACTGTTTGTTGATTATTAAATAACTACTATAGAATGAATGCTAATAACGACCCATGAAGATATATATATAATGTCAGATGTGGATGTACATGAACTATTCACTACAGAGTGTTGTGATACCTCAAAACAGGATATTGAAACTTTTAAAACTTCATGTTACCCCCGGTGAGCCAGGACAGGACTTGAGATACTTCTCCCGATGGGCTCCCGGTGATTTGGCCAATGAGTTTTACTATGAGAGGGTTTTGACTGATCTGAGAATTAACTTAGGGAACCGACTAAATTCCAATTAAGCAATACTATTCAATTATTCTTTATCCCTCTCGGCAAACACGGGTCGTGACCAACCCCATAAAGTCCGCACGTAGACCACAATATATATGAACCACCCTTCTTACATCAGTCTGAGCAATAGATTACTGGGATAAATATATCTATTGGGTATCTAACTATTAATTCGCCTTCCTACTACAAAATGCATATGACTCCAGCTTCAATACTATATACAATTAGTTTACAATTTGTGTACATGTGTCGTCACACCCCCGGGAACTTCCTTCCCAATCCTTCTGCCCACCGCGCGTATAATACATCAGCAAGTTGTTTCGTATGCTCCATTCCTGGCACTGTTTGTCCAGGTAAATTTGACTTCTCCTTCGGCTCCACTTCTGGCATGACACTGGATTGCCTCCGGCGATGACTCTTGAGGTGTGGATTAGATGTTGCCAATATTAGTTTACCATTAGCGGCTTTCTGTGGCGATCCTTGAGGGGTCCCATCTCTCACTACTAAGGACTTGCTTGGGGAAATATGTGAAGCAATCTTGGGTTCTTGCTCCACCTTATCTATCAAAAGCTTGAGTAGATGATATTCGCCTTCTGGATCTACAGCGTCGAGGGCAGCCCAGGCATCGGCCAGATGGGACAGTGCTTGTCTTTTAGCTTGATCACCAGTTTGTGCATGCATTTCTTGGAATGCTGGATCCACAACTTTCGTGTAAACACGTCGTCCAAGGTATGCTTCTTTCGTGTTGGCTTCAGCTACTTGCACGAGTGCTTTATTTTCGTCTCCCGATGGAACTTCTGCTGAATCTTCGGGGCTACTTGGTCTGGATGATATTGAATTATTCGATACCCTGCGGAATAATCGAACTGTTGAACCGGTATTACCAAAGCTCATATCCGGTGCTAGTGGTGGTCTCCTCGCTGTATTATTTTGACTCTGTATACTGTCCTGACGAGGCCTAGTGGATGAAGGATGTTGCACTGCTGGCGGCTGCCTTCTGACGGTACCTCTGTCGGCCGGTAATGACGGGGGTGAAGAATACTCCAAAGGCGAATCTTTGAGATCTAATTTTTTGAAAGCTTCTTCTGGAGTTTGGCTACCCTGGCCATTTGCATGAATGACAGAAAGCTTCCTTCTTTTGCTCCCATTCTTTCGCGATGGTGCTACAGTAATGGTAGAAGCCTTAACCGTATCAAAGACCCATCCATCGGGCTCATATTTCGGAGTCATCGTGTTGCTGTAATGTGTTAAATGCTGATAAGAGAATCAGATGGCCTAGATGCTTACAGTGTTTCTTCATAGTATTTGGGATGCGAGGGCCGAGTCCTTGATCCATCCCACTCTTGTCTTCTCTCCACCAACTCCTGCAAAGCCTCAACCTTTCCTGCAGAGCGGATGAACTTATGCTTCAACAGTTGCTTTGCCGAAGGTCTGCGATCGCAGTCTTTGACCAAACATTGTGCCACAAAATCTTTAAATTCCTTACTATAATTCGGGCCTTCTAATCTTGGTGCCGGTGCTTTGGGTATTTGAAATAGAACCTTCATTGGATGTATCGAAGCATGAGGTGGTTCTCCGTTTACCATCTCTATTGCCGTGATTCCAAGTGACCAAATATCCGCTTTGAAGTCGTATCCTGCTTGTTGAATAACCTCTGGTGCCATCCAAAAAGGGGTACCGACGAAAGTATTCCTTTGTGATTTTATATTCGTGAGTTGTGCTGCGACTCCAAAATCTGCCAGTTTAACCTTTCCCGTGGTCGATAGTAATATGTTGGCCGCCTTTATATCTCTGTGTATTTTTCCTTCCTGATGAAGATAATCCAGACCTAGCAGAATCTCTCGACAAACAATCGCAATATGGGCTTCGTGAAATGGGGCGGGTTTCAACTAGGGTCCACGTCAGTAGATTATCACTATTCACAGGTGAATAATATAATACCAGATCCAGGCATGATCCTCCACCCAAATACTCCATAACAATCCATAACTTATGACCACGAAGAAAACTTCCTTTATATTGAGTAACGTATGGACTGGCGCAGGTGCTGAGGACTGATATCTCTTGTTGGATTTCTTGTATATCGTCTTCACTAGATTCAAGATCGATATGCTTAATCGCACATATTTCCCCCGTAGCCCTTTCAATGGCCTTGTATACGACACCAAAACTTCCAGATCCAAGCTCTTCGAGAACTTGATATTGTGACGCCGCCGATTCGGACATTGTGAAAGCAAGCACAGTGGAGGCAATGGCCAAAAGGTTAGATATGTATAGTAGGTGGAAACAAAAAGTTTTTTTTTTGGATATCAATTAACTTCAGTATAATTAATTTGTATTAATCAGATATCAATTGAAACTGATAGAGATATCAAATTAATCATGGTCGAGATTCTTTGATTTATTTGTTTTCAATATAATATGTATGAATGTATGAATGAGTACAACATTAATAACCTCAGAGTTGAGGTAAACAAATGTAATTGACGAAGCGACCAATGGCCCCCCCCGGTGAAGTTGCTATAACAACCTTGACAACAAACCAAAAACCATAACTTGTGCCATCGAAAAAAGGGATATCGAAATTATTGTTTTTGTCTTAAAAAATTGAAAAGTTTACTATTTTACTATATATCTCCAAAATCAGCATATAGTTTATTTATTATTAAGATAATAATAATAATAATAACATGGAAGCTCTGAAGACAAGACAAGACAAGCCAACCCAACCCAACTCACCCCACGAAACTTAGATTGAATTGCCATCCATGTACCGGTAGCGCTTTGTTTATCGATAATAACATCATCTCGATTAAACCATCGCAGTCGCAAACATCCTCAATATGGTGCCAGCTCCGGGTACTTTACCTACCAGATTTCCTTGTTGGTGCAGAGCTGTATATTCATTCAGCGGGGAGGTAAGTTAATTATATATTACAATTTTATACTCATACCATCGTCAAGTTCTAACGATACGATTGCGCAGTCAAAACGCGACTTGGGTTTCATTGAGGGGGATTTGATAGAATGTTTGAACGCAGGAGATGGATCATGGTGGATGGGTCGATTACGGAGGGACAAAAGAATGATGGGACTTTTTCCTTCGAATTTTGTACAAGTACTGGATGAGAGTTTTCGACCAACAAGCCGAGCATCAAGTCAAATGACGGATCGAAGTCCTAGTCCAAATCCTTTCAAAAATCCAACAGCTCCGACGAAAACCAAGAGTAAAGCGATGCGGAAACCCTTTCAAGCTTATGCTGCGCCGGATATGGGAGCAATAAAGAGGGCAGAGGCAAGGGAAAAGGAACGTCTTGCGGCTTTGACGTCTCGAGTGCCATCTCCAGCTGCTAGGGGTGGACATAAAACTGCAGCCAGGGCTCCTTCTCCCCAACCTCAAGCACCCGTTCATCAATCGCGGACGCGCTCCCCAGCAGCATTCTCTCAGTTTCCGAGCCATGTATCTCGCGCGCCATCTCCAAGTCCAAATCATCATATATCTCGCGCGCCCTCTCCAGCACCCAACCACTATACCTCTCGCGTACCCTCTCCTGCGCCTAACCGCTACATGTCTCGCGCGCCATCCCCTGCACCCAACCACTATACCTCTCGTGGACCGTCTCCTGCGCCTAATCGCTACGTGTCTCGTGCGCCATCCCCTGCACCCAACCACTATACCTCTCGTGCACCTTCTCCTGCACCCAACCACTATAACGATCGTGCACCTTCTCCTGCACCCAACCACTATACCGCTCGTGCACCTTCTCCTGCACCCAACCACTATACTTCTCGCGTACCATCTCCCGCGCCCAACCACTACGAATCTCGCGTGCCATCTCCTTCTCCTAATCATTACACATCTCGTACGCCCTCGCCTAATCCTAATAAATATGGATCTCGTGATCCTTCTCCCGCTCGTTCATTCGGCTACCAAAATCATTCTCGAGGTCCATCACCTGCGCCACAATTCGACAGAGGGACCTCGTCTCCACCCCCGCCTCCACCCCCTCATCGCAACACTTATACTCCGCAAGCATCTAGGGATACTTATGGCAACGCCCCAGACACATATCAGACGCCACTTACAGCATCCCCGTGTCCCCCATCACCGGCCGGCACAGGCCGCACCCCCTCTCCTCTACGAAGCGCAATGGATGATGTAATGCTATCTTTGGCAGATATGGGAGTAGCTCGTGAGCCAGAGAGTCCAGAAGCACCAATCGATCCATGGTCCCCTGAAGCATTTGATCAAACGTATATATCAACGAAACGAGCACCTAGATCTAATACGGCGATTGGAGTTTCTGAAGATTATAATTCTGTAGGAGATGATACATACGCCAGTAATACGCAACCTTATCAACCTACAAATACTCCCCCGCCTCAACTCAGCAATTACGTTCAAAGAATGGAGAATAGATTAAGCAAAATGTATTCCTCAACACCCCGCCCACCTGAGGATGATATTCGGCCAGCGGTCCCACCTAAAGCGAGCTCATATGCCTATGATAGCCGACCAAAATCGTCTGTGAGTGGAAGTGTACCACCGACCAAACTCCGCCATCGAAAATCTGCATACGAAGTTGGAAAATCCATGCTGGGGAGGACTTTTACTACGAAGACCGATAAGACTGACTCAACGAGCTCTTCCTCGGGGACTCGCAGTACTACTACCAATGGGAGCTCGAGCACCCAAATGACGGATAAAAGTCTCATGAGTGGCCCTTCTGCCGGCGGCTTCTCTTCAACTAGTGCCGGAAGTTTAGCCAGGAAGCGAGACTTACTGTATGGACGAGCTCAGAGTGCACTTGGTTCGCGAAAAGACAACTATCTGGGGATAAATAGTAGTCAGCCTGATTTCACCACTGGTCGATCCCAGACACCAATGACCGGTGTTTCGTACCACAGTAGTCACGCTTCGGATCCTTCGCGGATGCAGTCACCAACTGGGTGGCCAGGGTCCGCTGCAGATTCAAATCCTGCACTTGGTGGTCTTATGGCACCTAAAACCAAGAAAAGCGGTTTCTTCAAAAGAATCGTTGAATCCGCAAAAACAGGTGCTGCGAGCGCCAGGAGCAGTATCGCTGTAGGTGAATCTTCTAGACCGCGCGTGCAAGCTCATGGTTCATTCCCGACAGGGGTTGCATCTATTGGGGTTGGTGGCTTTGGAAATACTCCAAACACTAATCCAGCCAATGAAATGGGACCTGGGGGTAGTACCATGGGCGTCGATTGGGTTCAAGTACGGCGAGATATCAACAGATCGAATTCGTTGAGTAGGATTGAGCGGGTTGAAAGAAAGGAGCGATGCCAGATGATGGATTATCCAGCCATAAGTCCTGTGGAAGAGCTCCTTGAGGGGTGTGATGGCGACGAAGGGGTAAACGGTAATCCCGTTGCTGAGCCAACTAATTTCCAAGCAGTAAATCTCAATCTGGTCGATAAGAACACAAGGTTTATCAATTCTCTCCCACCGATGTCTAATCCCATGAGCTTAGCTACGGGCTATGTGTGTCGACCGTATCGAAGCGACATCCAGCGATTACGAGCAATATTCATATGGGTCAGTGAGAAAATTACATGGGAAGAGGGCTTCGATAATGACACTTCCGATTCAAGAAAGGTCATCCAAACCAAGCATGGTTCGTCGGAGGAAGTCGCATTTCTGGTTATGGATATGTGTAAAGCGGTTGGGATTCATGCTGAGGTTATCAGAGGATATCTAAAATCACCAGGTGAAATACCAGATATGGGTCCTATGCCTCGCCCGAATCATTTCTGGAATGGAGTTGTAATTGATGGAGAATGGCGAATGATGGACTGCTCTTTAGCAAGTCCTTCTCATCCTCGAAGGATCCAGTATACTAGTGCCAACAGTCAATACGCGGAACCGTGGTGGTTTTTGGCTCGGCCAATCGAGATCTGCTGGACTCACATTCCGGAACAGCATGTTGATCAACACCTCTGTCCTCCTGTATCACATGAAATCCTTCTAGCTCTACCGTGTGCTTGTCCGGCATTCTTTACCAATGAGATGGAGATGGTGGACTACGATACAAGTCTCATACGTATTGAGGATCTCGAGCTTGTTCACATCAAACTTTCCGTGCCACCCGATGTTGAGTGTGTAGCTGAAGTCGAAGCACGTGCTTTTGAGCGCGATGCAGATGGTGACCTCTTCGAGACTGGTGAAATCATCACGAAGCGTGCTTTAGCACAGGCAGAATGGGTGGGCAGTCAGAAAATGTATACGATCAAGGGTCTACTTCCTGGTGATGAGGGATCAGGCATACTCAAAATTTATGCGGGAAAACGTGGCCTTATGCATAGTATCAAGGATATTCCTCATGCATTGGCACTTGCATTACCCATCATCCACTCGGGTGATAATCCTCCATATGAGTTTCTAACTCGTCATCCAACGCCTCATGCCCAACGCCATGATCTTTATGTCGCCCAACCACAATGCCAACGATTAGCCGTCAACAATACTTTTGTGTTCGCCGTGCGTCAGCATCCGTCCTCATTATCATCAGCATCGCCAGATCCAGGGAGAATCTCACCTATTCCTTTTATACGGCCAAGCTCCGCAATGTCTATAACGAGCTCCTCGGCTTCTGGCTCAGGCACTGGTAAAAAGCCGGCGAAACTCGCAATTCAAGCACCTGGTGGAAAGATCTTAAGATTAATGCGAAAGGAAGAAAGAAACGGAGGTATCACCACGAATCTAGAGGGTGGAGATGGGGGGACATGGGAAACGATAATTAAATGTGGGGAAAGGGGTGTTTGGAGAGGACTGGTCTTAGCCGATCGAAGTGCTAGATGGTGTGTATTTGCCGAATGGACATGTGTCTAAAGACGACCTACCCACTCTCAATCGGAGATGAAATAAGATGAGATGATATGACCAACAGAAAGATTGGAAGGGATGAAATCAGAATGATGAACACAATGCATGCATTTCACGGCCCCTTCGCGTATGTAATGGACGATGTGTAATGAATAATTTGGGTGGGATCTGGTTTGGTCTGGTGGTAATACATGGCGGGTTTCCTTCAATTGGGCGGAATTGTTGGATGGATGGATGGACGGGCATATTGTACAAAAGAGTCGCATTCAAAGGCGTTTTTTGATATCGGGGAGCATGTAGAAGTAATTTGGGGGGACATAGTTGTCACCAAATATGTTACAGCGTGATAGTCTAGATTAGAAATGCTGACTTGCAGTTCTAGCAATACATGCATACAAAATTTATATATCTATAAAAGGTTTGAGATGTTTGAGATGTTGGAAACTTAAAGTAAAGTTAAAAAAGTGAGAAAGTGTGAAAGTGTGAAAGGAGAGAGAAAATTGTAGGAAGGATGTTGATGTTGATGCTGATGTTGAAGTTGAATGGAATACGAGCAAATCAATCAGGTCATACATACACTATATATATGAAGCTTTTTGCTTTTTTTATCATTCGGCTCGTATGATTGTATACTTCACAATCCGAAAATCCATTCGCAGATTGTTGTGTTCGGATATCCCTTACTTACACATACATACTGTTCTTCGGGATTCCCTCAATATCACATCACACCTAGGCCGATCCGAGCCCACCCATCCATTCAAACCCATCCCCTCCCTCAAGACCGAATAGGTAGATAATATAATCCCGCATCCTATCCCCTCTATTTCTTCTTCCTACCCGCCAACCCCCTCTTCTCCACATTCTTCGCCTTCCTAATATTCGCCTTCCTCCACGCCGTCCACCTATCCCTCGGCTTAAACAAGCGCACCTTAACATTCGCCCTCTCAGCCGCCCTACCAATCTCCCAATTCGCCTCTCGATACATGTACCCGGGTCTCAACTGTAAATTCCTACCCTCCTCTCCCTTCCTCTCCTTCTTCTTCTTCTCCTTCTTCGACACCTCCGCACCCACCTCTCCAGATACCAACCCCGTAACCTCCACCTCGACTTCTGTCTCTGGTTCTGGTTCCGGTTCTACGATCTTCACGATTTCCATGCCGAGCCGGCGGCGTCGCACAGTGTTGCGTGGTAAGGGGAGCACTTGTTCGCGCTTGAAGACCACGCCGATGTATTGGCGTTTGGGGTGTCGGTCCGGATCTTTGTAGTATTTTACATAGCCGGGTTGCGTGGCATAGATGGTGTGATCGCGACCCATGTCGCAGTTATCGCCTGGATACCAGTGCGTGCCTCGTTGGCGGAATATTATGTTACCGGGAATTACATATTGTTCTGTATATTATCCTCTGGTTAGTATTTTCAGTTCTCGAGATTTATTGGTATTCAAACGAAGGGAATGCGAGGGGATGAATGAGGAAGAGGAGCAAAAACATACCACCGGATTTCTTAGCTCCCAATCGCTTTCCAGGTCCATCTTTCGCTTTATTTACAGCTCCTTGTGCAGCGTGAGACGCATGGCGAACGGTGATGAGAGGGGCAAGAGGTGTGGAAGATGTTTTCTTGATGGTGAGATTGGTGAGGGCTTCGCAGAGATGAGTTTCTGCTGCCGATGCGGAAGAGGTGCGTGTAATTGATGTTATGGCGCCTCGTAATGAAGGCTGAAGGCGTTGGAGTAACATCTTGGGGATGTATGATTTGGGGTTTGAGAGTTGGTGATAAAATATGAAGCTGGTGATAATTTTACGGGAGCCGGTAGAGGTGGGGTGCGCTGTGATGGGATTTATATTTATATTCAATTGTGAGAATCAATCAGTCAATGATTTTTTCTAGATGATGATGATGATATAAAGTAATCGAAATAGTAGTTTATAATAATCATCTTCCAACTCATAACTTTTTCTTTTCTTTTTAAATGTAAATCTACAAATTTACCTCAATTATGTCATCCCACCACCCTATAGTCCCCCGTAAACATTCCCACCACCTGTCAATATCAAGCTCAAGCTACTCGTACTTCCAATCTACAATCAACCATCACTCTGGGACATTTCCCAACTTCACTTCAGTTCACTTCACCCAACCTCTCATTTCCCATATTCCATCTCCCATTTCACCCCAAACTCAAACCCTCAAACCTCCAAAATGACCAAACTCCTCATTTCCATCTCCTTCCTCCTCCTAATCATCGGCGGCGCATCCGCCCAATTCCAATTCTTCGAACAAATGTTCAACGGGCAACAACAACAACAGCAACAACGTCAACCGCAGGATGTACCTAGTGATTCACAATGGTATCAGGATAATTATGATCGAGGTAATTTTATCCCCCATTCATCCCCTCCCCTTCCCATATCCTCATCCTTCCCTTCCCTTACTTACCCATTTCCTCATCCTCCCCCTTCCCCAAAACCCCCAGCTAACCACCCCTCTAGCACACTGCACGACCTACCTCTGCCCGCAAACCCTTTCCTGCGTCGCCTTCCCACACCACTGTCCCTGTGCACACCCCTTGTACGAAGAAAAATTCGAGTTGGCGGATGGGAATGCGATTTGTATTAGTAAAGGGGGATTTAAAGCTGGGGAGGCGGCGAGGAAGGTTGAGTTGGCCAGGAAGGGGTTGATTTGATTTGTATTTGGGTTTGGGTTTGATATGGGTTTTATTTGGAACATTTGGGGGGGGGGGAAGCGGATACATTAATTTTGAGGGGAGAGAGGGATGGATGTTTGTGAAGTGAAGGGAGTTATGGAGTTATTTTGAATTTTACAACATGTACCCAGAATTGGTGGGGGGGGGGGAGGGGAATGAAGATGAAGATGAAGATGAACAAAGATAGGAGGGATACGATACGATACGATATAGTGAACTATTCCGAACAGTGAGACTCATAGAGGGAAATTCAAAAAATTAAAAGACTGAAGATTGAACAAACATGTAAATAGAGACAAGACGTACGGGCATTTAACACTGAACATGTATTGATATTCTCGAGCATTCATTGACAACTTATCATGACACACAAAGTTCATTTATACTTTTCATTACTACTCGTATATTGCGACTTATAACATCAGCATATTATGTGATAATTCTCATCCGAGTTTATGGGATCACTGTAAAACATAGTATCTATCATACGAGGTAAATGGTTTAAGTGGTATAATATGGTACTTATTTATTCTGCCTCACGCCGATGCAGCATATATTACAATAGCAAATTCTGTGCGCACTGTCCAAAATTGTTCCCCAGCTCCTACAACTCCTAACTCCTAATTTTCCTCTTCAATGTTACATATCCCTACTCCACATCTCCCAACCCGTACAGAATCCGAGGTGAACTAAAAAACTCCACCCAAACCCAAACCAGATCAAACCCATACTTGCTTGCACTAAAAATCAGGGGTAAACTAGTTTTGACGCCAAAACTCCATCTATCCATATTCATCATTTCCATATGGCCAATTCCATTCCAATCATCATTCATTCATCCGTTCATGCTACTCGGTTTCAAAATGTTATACTCGGGTTCTCATAGTATTGTAGAGAAATGTCGGAGTTAAAGGGCCACTATTCTAGTTCCTAAAATGTGAAAATAAAAAAAGTCGTTATAATTTTGCGAGAAGCGAAAACCACCAGGCATCTTCGCATCGGTGGAGATATTATGCTGCCGCGTTGGGCTCAGTTGAAGGAACGGCTTGTGGTCGTGTTCTTATCCGAAAAGTACTTCGGAGTCGACCAGCCAATCTAGCTCTTCTGCCTTGCTCTTCGGTTGCATCTTGGTTTGGCCCAATACCTCCTTGTTGAGATTGCTCGCGCGCCAACTCGCGAAGAGTGGCAATGCTCTCTTCAGGGGGAGCATGACGAAGACGTATGAGACGAGACAGGCGTTGACGAGAGCTTACCTCTCCACTTTCCGAATTACCAGCTGTGTGTTGACTAGTTGCTTCGCCTTCACGTGTATTGAGTGGAGGTGGAAGCTCATCATCTCCGTTCTGGGCATGAGTTGCTGTAGGTCGAAGATCGTGACGACTGTTTATTAAAATTAGTTTGTGATCACAGATAACAAAATAGATAAAACCTACCACAATGGACAAGTTCCCGAAACATTCAATAACCAAGGATCTATGCAAGCAGGATGGTACTTGTGATGACATGGAAGGACTCGAACGTCTTCACCCGTAGCAAAATCTTCTGTACAAATCGAACATTGTAGAAGCTCCCCCTCCTTGGGAGCTGCTGAGGCCTCGTTGACTTCGGAAGTAGGCTGTGCTTCTGATCCCATCCCTGAGTGTACAGTAGTGCCAACGAATGCCGCAGCACCAGGAGGTTTAGGGGTGTCATCGACCTTAGAATTGGTTGCAGTGGCAACAGGATCATGATGAACACTGCCATTCTCCAATTCGATATCACCACTCCCTGGTTTTACCGGTTCTGGGTCCCCAAATTTCACAATAGGTAAAGTTTCCAACATAGCTCGCGCAAGACCCTTTGCTCGACTCTGTCTTGGCCTTCCTGGAAAAGCGGTTCGGGGTCCATACCTTTCCGGATGTCGATGGGCACGGATGGCACCCGTCCCTATAATTATCAAGAATAGCAAGGTGATTATTCCAGTGATACTGTATAAAATGCTCATGGCAACTGCTGTTGTTGGTGGAGGTCCTCCATTATTGCTCGTTTGCGATCCTGAACTTGAGGAGCTTGAACTCTGGTTGGAATCAATCGATGCAGCTAATAATGAGCCAGGAGTGAAGTCTTGTAAAGTTTTAAGCAAATCCATTGAATCCGAGGCAGATACCATTGTGTAAATCGATCCATAGCTAGATTCCCCGCTGCTGACTATGCACTCTTGAGAATACAAGCTATACAAAAGTATAGCTTTTGGCCTCGCGTTTCCTGCCATGATAATAGCAGCTGTTGAATCGATGTTAGAGGTCTCGTTCGGATCGCAACTCATGTATGCTATATCGCCTCTCGATAAATTACTCGCAGAAGTTGCATCTGTGAGTGTGATGTTTGCCGGAGTGATATGAAGTGTCTATTCATGCTATGTTAGCCGTTTACTCCCAGTTTATATATAACTGCTGAAAGTGAATTCCATACAGTCAAAGAATTGGTGTCTTGTCCAGCGCCTGCCGATGAAGTGAGCGGGGCGATGTTGTACATATCGTGGGTCAATACGAAATCAGTTCCGGATGTCAAAGTCAATTCAATATCAGGAGCAGTCATTGAAGCCGGTAAAGTAATATTCGAGGGCGTGAAAGAAGCCGTGGAAGTCTGACCAGCGACTAAAGCGACGAAGAACATGAGGGTCGATAAGCATTTCGACATGCTCCCTCCGTTATCCGATAAAAACATGATTGAAGTGTGTGTTGGGATTGAGGAAATTAGAAAAACAGAACAGAGTAAGAAGAAAAGAAACGGAAAGTCGTATAAAATAACAGTTCCTCACTCTCAGAGTTCACATATCCATTAACTTGAGAAGGCGAAAAGAAATAGTTAGTAGTGAGTAGTGAGTGGTGAGTGGTCTTAATAAGGTGAAGAAGTGAAACTCTCTTCTTGGCGGAAACTGTTTTGGAGATGGGATGGTTGTAATCAGATTTAATATGGTTAGCGTTGGGTATCGGCAATGTAAATCTCCGTGCGTTGTTATAAAACTGGAAATATGGATCACTCTGCGGGGCTTTTTCTTTGTCTTGTTCTTTGAATTTCCTCTCTTTGCTGCACTGTGACGATAGAGCGATAAAAGTACAGTTAAATTATATTGGGCGGGGAGGAGGGGAATAAGGATAATTTGTAAGTACCGTCTGTAGTCGTCCGGTATGAAAGAAAAATCAAAGAATGTGGAGAAAGTGTGTACTATTAGCAGATGATTATATAGTTTTCTTAATAATTTCAAAAGGTTTTGATTACTGTACTATACATATATGAAGACAACCGACAAATAGATATCAAGATTTTGAAGATGATTTGATGGGTGGGACAAAGAAATAAATACAAATAATTATTTCCTCCGTTTTATGGACCTCAATCCTTACATAATCTTTGACAAAATGACATCCCTTTCTTTTATCTCCTTCTTATTCGGCAATATCGGTAAATCCATCAATTCTTTTGCTACTAGAGCACCAATTAATTGAATACTATCGGTTAATGATGAAACCAATACATGTATTCTTCAAAACACAAAACGTTATGCATTATCGATAAAGAAAACTGTTTAATATTTCTTTTTCTTTTCATCAAGCAAGACAGCCCAGCTAGAGCCAAGGTTATTAAATGTGGTTGTTATCCAATTGTATCGCTTATTGCCCTTTTCTTGGAGGTCTTGGGAAGATCATCATTAGTTCCATTCCTTTCAGTACTCCTTCGACTTCTCTTTTCTTTTCCTTTTCTCCTAACTCTAGGACACAGCCATGTCATATATAAGCTCTCCTTATCTTTATTTGCATTAACTCAGCCCCCTTAAATCCTCTAATCATATGTTTACGACTCAAACTCAACGGGCAAACCCCAATAATGTCGTATTGTGAATGATACCCATGGCATATATATTGTCACGGCTCTTTCGGATCTCTATTTTTCGGGTTCCTCGGATTCTTCTTTTCTCCGCTTAATTCTTTCCTAAAGGCTTAGAATCAGATATGAAAGTTCGCAGCTTGCCTTGTTTATCTATTGTCCTCGATTGCATCAATACCAATTGGTCCTAGTGTTCTTGAGCTTTTCTTTGACCTTTTCTTGATTCCTTTGCTTATCGCCCTCAAGAAATGAACCTGGAATTATTTGAATCCACTGCTGCATGCGGTACGGGAGCCTTTATATGAAAGTTCGTCTGGGGTAGCGCAAACTCTATTCCCCGCGAATTCCCAAGGGGGGGGGTGGGTGGTCACGTGTCAAGGATAAACATCAAGACTCAGAAAGCATCCTTGAATAAAAAAATTCTAATGAAGTTGAATGTCGTTGTCGTTGTCGTTGTCGTCGCTCTCTCTCTCTCTCTCTCGCCTCCAACCATCCAAACATTCAAAAAGTCTTCACCTAACATGCATAGCCACGTACCGTATAGTATAAAACGAATATGATTATAATTTAAAAGTTCCTACCCTACTGACCTCACTTATAAAAGGAAAGAAAAGGCGAGACAAGACAAGAATGTAATTGTGTGAAGGATGGAGTTGTAACTTGCATACTTGCATAATTAATAATTGATGGCCATAGTGCGTTAACCTGGGGACTTGGGTATAGCATACTTACTACCTACGGAGGTATCTTCTATCTCATGATTTGTTTTTTACAGTAGGGTCGTGCGAAGTATTGTAGAAACTTTGAAGGCGTGTTGTGGATTTTGAGATATACTACGCTATGCTATGCTATGCTATGCTGTGCTATCTTGATGATTTCTTTACTGGGTATTGTAGTATTGTATAGAGTCTGAATATAACGTTTCGAGATACTCGTATTGATATTGATATTGATATTGATGTTGATGTCTTGAGGAAGGCGATGAAAATAAACTGTAATACTCGAGTACAATTTGAAAACATTAATAACAAGCTTCTATTGCAATTGCTGCGGTACTATTTGTACATATGCATATGCATATGTATGAAGTAAGGTAAGATCAGTTGTTGAAATGTAAGATTAATTGAGTACCTATCTACTCGAGTACTCATAGGGTAATTACTCGAGTAGAGGTCCAAGATGAAAACTTGCAAACTTGGGATTGTTAGTTTGAATATGTAGTTACCAAATTTGAAAATAATCCAGCTCAAGCTCAAGCTCATCTCATCTAATCTAATCTTGCAAATCAAGCCTTCCCATTCAAAGCACTCATCTCATCAAAAACATCCGACTCAATATCCTCGCTATATTTCAACCCCCCCTGCCTCCTAACCTCATCCATAACCTCCATGATGACCTCACTCTCCCTCCAATCCAACCCCTCACTCTCCTTCTTCCCATCCCTCAAACATCTCCCCACTTCATCCGCCTCCCACGCCATCCCATGCCCCCAATTCCCCCTCTCTGGATCCTGCGGAATTGCACAATCCACCGCCTTAAAATCCCCAGCCTTATTTGCATTTTTAAAGACGCTATATCTCAACGGTCTATACGCCGGTCCAAAAACCTGAATTTCTCCCTTCGTCCCCTGGATCCTAATACTAGGTGCTTCATCCTGACTCGCCTCATCATGCGCATCCGGTTGCGTCGCAACTTTCATTCCCGTCGTCGCAATCCCCATGCTCTTATTCTTGGGAAATTGCAAAAGAATACTTGTCTGTTCATCCACCCCCGTCTTCTCATATTTCTGCACCGCGGCAAGAACACGGGGGGTTTCGCGCTCAGAGGAGGAACAGGGTTGGCAATGGTACAGGATTTGGAAAACCCAGGTCAGAGCATATATACCGAGATCGAGGAGGGCACCTCCTGCTAAAGCCGGATTCACCATGCGGTTCTCGGGGGAAAAGGTGAGAGAGCCATCTTCGTTCGCTTCGGGGAGTGAGAGATCGGCAAATACTCGATGCACTTCTCCTATTTCCTTGTTTTTGACCATTTCTCGAATCTGTATACTTAGTGGGAAATAGCGCGTCCACACCGCTTCCATGAAAAACAGATTCTTCTCTTGAGCTGTCGCGAATAGTTTACGAGCTTGCGCGGTGTTCACCGTGAGGGCTTTTTCGCAAAGAACATGTTTGTTGGCGCGGAGTGCTAACATGGCGTTTTGAAAATGGTGGGAATGAGGGGTGGCGATGTAGATTACGTCGATATTGGGGTCATTGACTAGTTCATGGTATGAACCGTAGGCTTTGACACCAGGAGGGGCTTTGATTTCCTTGAGGAATGTCTCGGCGCGGGAGGCGGAGGAGGAGGATGCAACTGCTATGATGGTGTGCTGAATGTCATGGACATTACGGGTGGCGGGGTTGCAGAGGATGTCTTTACAGAAGGCTGGAAGGTGTTAGTATGTAGGTTCTTAGGGTTGGGGAGGATGTTAATGGATGACTTACTGGTTGCAATGCCTCCTGTTGCTAAGATACCCCATTTTACTTCATATGGTTTGGATGCCATTGTGTTTGTTTGTATGACTATTGATTTGTGATGAAAGATGATTGACGAAAGATAAATGATGAACTGGAGAGACAATTATATAAACTGGGAAAGAATTTTGTTAGGAGTCCAGCTGATATATGTGAGCTTAATAAGATAAATGGTGCTCATACATCTACTCGTACTCCGTGTACCCAGCCAAGATCAACTTGAGCTCACCCCCACCATGAACCCCCACCTGATGGGATATCATCGGAGTTACTATTTTAGGAAGTCCGATAGGTCTGATCATTCAAGATTTCGGATTTCTTCAATCCAAAAAAATAAACAATTATTAGTCGCACTCCCAGTTTAACATATCGAAATCCACCCACCATCATTCTTTTGCCATTCGACTCACAATACTGATGCTTACCAATCCTCGAAGCCCTTCACTCTTGATCTTTCAAGCTGGTCTTCGGCAATACAGAAGAACAAGATGTATCAAAATGCCATGCCACCTTAAACAGATCACGAGACTAGCCTCCACCACAAAGCTATCCAGTATCCTCGAGCCCACTATCCTAAACATCGGCACCCCCTCCCAAGTATCCATTCCTCGTCTCATCTACAGCACGGCATGGAAAGGTGAAAAAACCAATATACTGGTTTATCAAGCTATCAAAATGGGATATAGGGGTATAGAAACCGGAGCTGAACCTCTTAAGTATGAGGAAAAACTTGTGGGTGATGGGATTAGGAAGGCAATCAATGAGGGTTTTGTAGAGAGGAAGGATCTTTATGTATGAGACAATTTTTGTATTGCGTTGCAAGTTTTTGAAAAACTTTTCTTATTTTTCATCATATTATATGAGATGTGAAAATGAAGTCTAACGAATCCTCAAGATCCAAACAACATTTACATCACCCGAAGGACAAGGTTTCCATTCGGTTCAGAAAAATGAACGAGGGGATGGTATCTTGGAAAATGTGATGAAAAAAATGCCATATTCAGTCTCTGCACCCATATCCCAACAAATCCACGACTCGATTGCTTCATCGCTTCAAAATCTCAAGGCATCGAGATCTGAGAAAGATCCATACATTGATTGTGTCGTTTTCCTTTCACCACATTCTACGAGAGAAGAATATAAAAAATCGTGGGATATTCTGTCGATTTATGTTCCGCATCCTATCAGAAGCTTGGGGGTTGCGAGGAGGTCTGGAACGAAGGGGATTGGTGGGGATGACTCTATTAGCGATCGCATCCCTGGAAATAAGAAAAGCATCGTTCCATCGGTATATATGAACCGCTATATAAATCATCGCGAAAAAGACATCGGTTTCGGTTTACGTCATCACTCAGAACGGGACATGGTCTTCCAGTCCTTTTGGGAAAAAGACTCTATGACAAACATAGTCACCAACCCATTAATGCTCGAGGTTCGTTCCATTTTGAAGGAACTTGGTTACCAAGAAGAGAATTCTGGGAAGTTGGGAAAGTACGCGCTACTGTTGGCAATGAGATTACGAGAGTTTGCGATATTAGATACGAGCACGAATATCAGGAAAATGGAGTATATTATGCAGGCGCTCAAGGCTTTGGAGAGGTGGAGAAAGGGGGAAGATAGAGAGACGTGCGGGGCAGGGGAGGAGCTTAAAAAGAGGTGGGAGAGGGTGGAGATAGAGGCGAAGATGTACTTTCAATTCAATGAGTTGCAGTGCAAAGAAGAGAGTGTCTGGGTGGATGAGAGGCGGCGGCAAGACGGGGATCTCAACGTAGTAGCCGAATCAGCCCTTGACTCGGCCAACATATACTCACCAATACGTTCAATATGGCCTCCCACCAGCTCTCTGCAAGGAAGTGAAGATGTCGCAATCGTTAAAAGCAAGTCGAGAGACATGCTTCGTTGGACGCAGGGAGGTCATGAGTTGGATGGGCAGACTACACTTCAGGACACAGACGAGCAGGAGCATGGCGTGAAAAAAATAGAGGATACAGATGCAGAGTATCTCCGCGTAGATAAGAACAAGGCTCGGCATCGACGTCATATGTCTGAAAGAAAAGATTTGTTACATCAAGGGTATAGTCCTTCGTTTATCGTGGAGAAGATTAAGGAGCAGAGGCTACAGGGGAAGGAGGCGAGGTTGAAGATTCGCTTGAAGAAGTTGAATAGAGGTAGGAAGTAGGGTTTTTTCGTGGAGAGGATCAAGGATTAAGAGCAGAGACTACAGGGGAAGGAGGCGAGGTTGAGGATTCGCTTGAAGAAGTTAAATAGAGGTAGGAAGTAGGGATGGATGGTTGAGGGTTGAGGAGGTATTGGTAGGGGAGGGAGTGGGGGACAGATGGGATGGGGATGAGATGGGGAAAGCTAGGTAATTGGTTTATTTACTGCATGGCGATATCATGCTTTACATCACATTACATTTCAATAATACCCCTTCAAGTATCTTATATTTCTTCTCTGAATCAATACTTCGTTCATACTATACTCGAGTACGTGGATTTTGATATTCAAATGGCTTTTTCTATGTTTTTGAGCATAACTTCATCTATGTTGATAAACTTTGATGTCTTGTCTCTGGCTTTATGTGGGTAAAAAGAGGAGAAGAAAAGGGAAACGAAGAAAAAAGAGAGAAAGAAGGAAATGAGGAGAGAAGAAAGGGTGGGGGATAATGTGAGAATATGGAAATTCAAGACTACTTTGGAGTTATGATAATATAACACAAGATAACATAACATACAGTACTAGAGTACGAAAATATAAAGATGGAAAGATGGAAAGGGGAAATTTAAATTTTATTAGGATAAGATAGGTGAGATGAGATGAATAGGATTTGGGTTTTGGGGAGAACTTGGAAGGGAGAGGAGCAGAGGAGGATAGTGAGAGTGTAGAAGTAGAGTTATAGGGACTACGGGGAGGGAGGGAGGAGGAGAGAGGAGAGAGAGAGAGAGAGGAAAGGTGGATTACAGTAAATGGATATATATAGATTAAGTAGATGGTCATAGTAGTATTTATACTCAGTGTTAGTATTGACATCTGTATTTATATCAATAATAATAATTATTTAATTAAAGGATTTTGAATTTTGAACTAATATTAGATTCTTATTTCTAATATCTCATGGATGTTCTTATATCTCATCGATATTTATATCTAATATCCAAATACAATATCAATACCAACACCAACGGTCCAATACCAATACCAATACCAATACCAGTTCCAAAGGAAATTGACAGGAAAAATAGTTCCCAAATACGAGTAATAGAAAGATAAGATTTATAAGAAAAATACAGGGAAATAGAATAGAACAGAATAAAATAAAATACAGAAAGGAAGAATAAAGAAAGAAGGATGACTCGGAGGAAATTGGATATATAAATGTAGGGTTGTGAATAATTTTAATTTGTAGAGTAGTATTTGGTATTTAGTATTTAGTATTCAGAAGTCGGTATTCAGAAGTCAGTACTCAGTAGTAAGATATGGGAAGGGATATAGGAAGGGATAAAGTAAGGGTTAGAAGATGGAAAGGGTTAGGTGATGGGTGATGAGAATGAAAAGTCAATAAGGTTAGTTGGTAGTTGGCTATATATACGAGGTTGAGAAGGGATGGGGAGATGAGGATAGTAATTTCATGTAGAATATTATGTTATGTGGATTACTCCAAAATCTATGTGTCTCAAGAAAATGCAAAGGTTTAATTTAATGTGAAATGTGAAATGCATAGCTGCAAAAGGTATGGTATTTAGACTAGATCATTTTACAATAGTTGTAATTGCATTGCAAGTAATAACCAACATCCTTTACATCTCCTCCATATCCTCCAGATCATCCAAGACAGGAAATTCTCCCACGGTAATTCTCTCCGGTCTAACAATGACTCCGAATTTTCCATCGCCTTCTTGACCCCAATAACGCTTTCCACCTATACTACCATCATTCTTTCCGACAGGTTCATCCAATTTAACGCCAATCCATTTCCCTGCTCCACCAGGAATTTCCTCCACGTCACCTACGTACATGACTTCACCTCTTCGGGAATCATCTTCTCCGACTCGACATCGCTTTCCTACTGAGATACCTTTCTCTTGAATCTCGTTATCGTAGACGGCGAGTTTGGCATCGAGAAGAGTCGGAGCATCGGGGTTGAATCGTCCGAGCCTTTCATTCCTTTTCCAGGCAAGAACACTGTCGGATCGTTTCTCGTAGGATTCTACAGGGAGGGTGTATTTATCGACTGCAGAGACATCGGTGTAATTTTCACGGAGGCCAGGGGGGCGGGTGTCGGTCACCTGGGAGAGATTGGGTTAGTATTCTTTGTATTAACCAAGCTTAATTGGCGGAAGTCGCGGTGTAAAAATTTGTTGGGACAACCCGGTGGAAAAGACTTAATATAGATACGTGTCCTCGATGGAGTGTTGCCACACTTAACAATGGAGAACAGTAGGTATGTGCTTGCAAATATCGAGTGCTAATTTAGATATCAAATACAGCACACCGTGACTCAGAGTGAGACCAACGATAATGCAATGGTATATCCACTTGGTTGTAGCTCAGACGTCGACAAATAGTTCATGGACAACGAACAAATTTTGACATGTCCGTGACAAAAGATATCCACTCGAGGTAAGATGGAACACTTGGCCTAGCTATAGGGCAGCAAAACTAACCCACGCAAAGTAATATCGACGAGTTGAGTGGGCTATAATTTTAGATGTATCATCGTCTCAATGGCATAGAGACCATGGAACGAACTATTGGGGTAACCCGGCACACATCGGCTTCGGCATGAACTATCATATAATGCAGAAATGCCAAACTTGTCTAGTCGCGACGCGATACTCAAGATCAAGTCTCGTATCTAGTAAACCAAAAAAAAAACATCTGTGGGATCAAGTGGACAGACAGCCTTGCAGAATGATAAGGTCTTAGAGTCCCACGACATGTTTCGCGTTACGAAGCTAAAGAAATTCCCGAACTCACGTGAATAACGGCGTGTGGTGCCAATGGAAAGTTTGTCAATTGTGTTGTCTCTTCATCCAGAGCTTGAATGTCGACGGATTGTTGATTGTTGATCCATAAGGTCAGTTTTTGATCCAAAGCAGGAATACCGGTCACGGGTACGAGTTTGGATTTCAGTTGACCAATCGACCAAGATGGAGTAATTCGTCTCTCTGATCCAGAATTCTCTGATTTAACGATCATGGGAATATCCCCTGCTGTTTGCATACTCATGGGTTGTTGGAGGAAAATGTTAAGGGCGGTAAGGATGGTAAGGCGTTACAGATGAGGCTTCTAATTGTTGAAATTTTCCAATGTAAGGTGTACGGAGTAAGGTGATAAAAGTAGGAAGAAGTTGTTGTTACACAATTAAAATATGATCTTCCAATGGGATTTCCTTATCGATAAAGGCTGATACTGATAAGATCTTGAAATAGATTAACTTGTACTTGAGTTATATCCCAGTTGACGGATCTTACCAGGTTCTGTTTGAAGGCGGGATGGGCTTTGTGGAAGATTGATGGGAACGACTCAACTACCGTTTCTCGTATATATCGATTTCTCGTATTATACCGGTATCCGATGAGAAAGATTCGATGGATGAGAGGTAAGGTAGGTAGGTAGGTAGGTAGGACCTGGTAGGTGTCACTGATATCTACGAGAAGGATGAGAAATCTTGAGATTGAGGCAATTGATCCATTCATTCACTCATTCATTCATTCATTCAGTTAAGTTGTTGCTCGACCCATAATTGATTGATAAGTGTTTATTCATATTCACCAGCCACATACACACAATTAATTTACCAGCCACAATTCTTCACTAACCCCTGTTTCAAGTGACAATTCGATCCTGATTAGGACGGCGGCATTGGTGGCATGGTGGTACAGTACATGAACAGGAAATGAGGAACGTACAGAGTAAACTCAGTACGGAGTATACTCTCTACATGCATTGTCCAGGCTGAATACACCATCAAGAAGCCTTGAGGAAGTTAGACACAATGGAAACACCTGCTCACCTGGTATTTTATTTCACTTGCTTGGTATCAGATACCGATAGTCATTTCTTTTCTTCCTCTACTCTACTTCTTCTTCTTCCAAACTTATTTACAGTACCTTCACTAACCATGAAATTGTCATCTCCTTTTGAAGGTTCATCCATCAATCCATCAATTTATCCATCTTCAATCTTTCAAGCCTTCTCCCTTAATAGATCCTGGCACTTTCTTCATCAATGCTTTAGAAGTCTCAAGAACCGCGAGCTGCCATGGATCGCTGGATTAATATAATTATACAGTATGACAAGGCGAAGTCTCTGATCCAATTATGGATTTACTTGTCGCAAGGCCCAAACATGATGAAAGAGTAAAAGGGGAATCAGGAGAAGATCTCTAACAACTCTTGTCCCAATTGGCTAACTTTCGTTTGTAGACTGACTTATTGAATTGCTGATCCATACTAAAGTTCACTCCATTGGACAAATCCAGAAAAGGATACGGGAACTCAGCATGAATATAATTTTGGATCATTGAATGAGAGGCCATCCTCGAACTTCTCTTCGGCGCAATTTTTCTTCAAAAGTTGCTATAGTTAGTGCTCTTCTTCTTCTTCTCTGGGACTGCATAGCATAACTACACCGCTCAAACAGACATGGGTTGGGTTTCCTGAGACGAGCTCTTCTCCATAGCCCTGCCATGTATGCGCCACTTACCGAAGTGCCACGCGACTTGCATCTTTGAATACCAAGACAGTCAAGCTACTGTAGCAGTGTAGCTGATAGTTGACTTGACCTTGAGTTTGAGTTTGGTTCACAAGATCTTCCCCCACAATGATCGGAGTATATTTGATTCGGGACGAGGAGTGATAAACATGATAGCTACATTAATATTAGGCTTCTCGTTTTGGAAAATATACACCGACGGCTAGAGAACTCATGATGAGATCATGCTTTCAAGGCATAATGTCGGCGGGCAGACCGAACCACGCTTAAACCCACCTATTCTCGTGCATGACATAGGCATATACTGGCTTTGAGAGCCGCCTTACTCAGAGTTCTATGAATGCAGAATGCTGCTTTCACACATCAATGACCATTGTAAATGAAAGCAAACGGGCACAGATACATGACGGATATCCGCAGATATGTATCCTTCCTGAGACACCGCAATCAACAATGACAGCACAGCTGTGCTATTGTTGTCAAAAGTTGCTAGCATACTAATGCACGCAATTGACCAGGCTTGCTTGAGGCGCTATCTCCAAGGCCGTGCGACAGCAATAATTCGGTACTCTCGTCTGATCTGACAGCTAAAAGCGTATACTGGGCATTCACCGCCCCCATCCTCCCGGATGAGATCTATCAGGGCTGAATTCGAACTGCAGAAAGCTTTGATTGAGCGCTCTCGCCGTGAATCCGTGATGTACGGTGTATGCCATTTGGGGTGTTACTGTATATAGTCGTTTAGGCTTTGGGCTGTGCACATGGATACCAAGTTTCCGAACATTCTGAAAAAAGCTTTACTGACTCAAACCATCTACACGATTATGGCGCCGTCTCACATGACGATACGAATTTACACCGCCAGATGTAGGGTTCCGAAGGCTCTGTTGAAAGAAAGACTGGGTATGCAACTGTGCCCATTGTAAAGGCTACCGACAGATACAAACGGGGAATTGAACAGCGCAACACATTTCTTTCTGTTTGGGCATCAAGGGTTTATACTTTGGATGAGGCACAACTCGACCTAAACGGTCGCGTAGGGTTTGTTTTCAGCCACCAGCGACCCAAATGAAGGGGAAATCATTGTATGTGGCTTGATAACTTTCTTCGGCTTGCAATTGCTTGCCCCACAGAAGATCGTGGTTCATCGAGGGACTTAGAGACGCTGCGAGCCATGAAGATCATACATCATGATCCTTGATTCAAAGTTGTCACTACCCCTGCAAAATCAGACCGCCAATTCCCTCGTCGTCTCAGAGACGTCAATCTCAGATCTACAATGTTTGGTCATTGAGGCGGCGACAAGTAGTCGATATCAAATCATGAACATTCTCATTCTTGTGGAATTCAAAATCTTCATCTTGATCTACAAACTCGGCGAACCTGCAGATAATTATTACAATCAAATTGGATCAAATTACGCACAGACATGTGTCTAAAACAACTTCGAGGAGTTGAAGGAGCATAAATCAGTTTCAAGCGTTAGTTTCCAAGTTTCAACTGTTCTTTTATGACTTCTCAAGTTCTCAACAATCGAAATGCAACAATTCTAGAAGGCATTATTGTTGCTCACGTTCATGTTCATGCATGAAGTCGTGGCCGGTATTCCTCCACACTAGCATATACCCTGGTTAGACCCCCACCATGACCTCTATTTGCATCGCATGGCTCCCGACAGTCCGTCCAGCACTCAACCTAGTCATTTCTTGCGGGGATCAATGAGTTCGAACAATGCCCTTGTCTTTAACAAGATCATCAGCAAACGTATTTTCCCACTGGCCTTGGCTTCTATTCTTTTCCCTCTCCATCTCAAAACTACCGCGATTGGCTACATCAATGGTGCAATCAGGTTTATGGCCATTACGATATACGCGAGCCACGCATCACCCTTTGCTTCGAAGGCCTGAAATAGGATCGTAGTCCTCTTGTCAGAAGTGGTTCAAATCGTCTCAAGATAGTCCTTACCGAACAATCCAAGCCCATCACGCCTTGAAGAATAATCTAGCCGGTTTCACGCCACTACATTCATTACTCATCTAGCAAGAGAGTCGATTGTTTCTTTTGACTTTTTATCTTTCGAATAACAAACTTCTTTTCTCCAAATATCCAGAAAATCTTTTGTTGATAACTTCAAGGTTAGCTAGGCTTTGTGTATGAATTTGATGATCTACGAATCGAAAATCAAAACAGAAACAAACCGTGCACTCTTTCTTCGCAGATCATCCGTCGACCTTGACGGTGTCAGGGACTTCACCATCACCGTGGATATCTCCTTCCTCCTCAAGGGCCCGGACTCTAATGAGTCCCCGACCACATCACCACCCGACAGAAACCAAACAAGATCTACATCCGTTCAATCGTCAGTCCTACAACCTGAACTACCAACCTACGCTGCTGCGATACCTGGCGCTGGCGGAAAAAGAAGTATGGGTACCCATCCAGCAGAATCTCCAGCTAAGAAGCAGAGTAAATGGTCGGCCGAGGAGGATGCTTTGATTATTGAACTCAGAGGCAGTGGGATGAAGTGGGAGGACATTTCAAAGAGATTACCGGGTCGGAGTGCTATTAGTTGTCGATTGCATTATCAAAACTATCTGGAACGTAGGAGTGAATGGGACGAGGAACGCAAGAACAAGCTCGCTAGACTCTACGAAAGGTATTACTTCTTCCAATGTTGGGCTCAAGTAAGAATGTTATTAACCTCGCTATCTAGATTTAAACAAGAGATGTGGTCAAAAGTAGCCGAGGAGATGGCAGTACCATGGCGAGCAGCAGAAGCTATGCATTGGCAACTAGGTGAAAATGACATGGCAAGACGTGCAGGTGTTGTTCCGTTCTCGCTATCCAGCGTAACCCTCGATGCACCATCGTCCGGTCCACGAGCTTCACCAGCAAGAGGACATTCCTACAGTCAATCAACATCTAGCACCATGGGCCCAGGATCTGCAGGCTCGAGATACAGCAGACCCGGAACAGCACAAGGCAACCCAAATCTACGAGGGGGCACTCGCACCATCGCCGCCCGGCGAGAAAGCACTCCTAGATCCGTACCGCCCAGCAGCCCATGTGACGGTTTAGCATTGGCTGCTATAGGAGGTGGAATGGGTATGATGGGGGCGGGCAGAGGCGGTCAATATCTACCAAGCCTGGTCGAAATGACTACCGGCGTCAGCCCGTATAGCACACCTGCGTATGCAATGTCGATGCCGGCGCACTCGAGTGGATATTCGACTGGCTACCCAAGTCCAGGCCCACTGTTACCCGCGATTGGCATGCTGGATCACCGACCAGAAGTCAAGCGTAGAGGCAGTCCCGAAGCCGGCTCCAGAGACTCGACTAGGAGAAGACAGTGAATGGAATGGAATGGGAATGGGAATGGGAATGGGAATGGGAACGGGAATGGGAATGGGAATGGGAGTGGGAATGGGAATGGGAGTGGGAATGGGAATGGGAATGCTATGACAATCGTGTTTTATTTATGTGGAATGTGCATGGAGATACGTGTGTAAATGCGATTGGAGTTGGGGGAAAAAGTTGATTCTATTTTTGGGAGGCTTCGAAGGTCAAACCACGGCACGGGTGGTGGGAGAGCATATGTGGGAAGGTGGGTGGGCTTTGCATTTTGGGATGGCGCGATGATTTCAAATGAGACCCCTCCCTTGGGCTGTTTAGGGTTTGGATGGATTGGAATGAGATGGAATGAGATGAGATGAGATGAGATGGGGTAGCGTTAGCACGGATTGCTTGTAGGCACGCATGGTGCTCAGAAATATACCTTCTAGGTTGTATTATGATGTTTGTACCCTTTTGTATTCTTAATAATTGCCTTTATGATTGATGTATGTGCGTATGTATGTATGTTTCTTACACACACAGAGAGACTTCTAGATCTAAATTTCTCGGCATGTCCTTTGAATATTGCAGGACCAGCAGGTAGCGGTAGCAAGTAAGGTCTTTGTAACGTAACACAGTAGAAACTACCTACTTGATTCCTTGGCTGGCGTCTTAGAAGAAGCGGTTGTGGACCAACCCAACCGGTCGATCTTGTACTACATGACAGTACAGAACTTCCGACTCGGGTCCTGACACATGCTTCATGGCTAGATCGGCGTCGATGGGTACTCGAGTTGTAGATATTGCATATCATATCTGCACCATGACGCATCAGTCAGCACATACTACTCGAGTACAGACGTATAGTCATATCGGGCTGGGGACGGGACCAAGCCGATATCTCTCGCCGATCTCCCGTATGCATGGGTTCATCCACTCGCACCCCCCCGCGAACAAATAGCCCACCAATTATCCTTCTCGTAGCCACTCTCTACCACCACACCCCCCACGGCTTTAATATCCTCCTCGAGTTCGCCGGCCCGATACAAATGGTAGTAGCGCTGGAATGTCTGCTCCGATGCCGGTGTCTCGATACTTCCATCCGAGGCCAGCTTTTTGCCAGTCCGCATTACCCAGGGTACCATGACGTCTTGCGGGTTATTACTGTCCCAGCCGCGACGGGAGGAGGATTGCTCGAGCGCCCAGACGTAAATTAGTGCTTTTCCCGAGGGGGAGGAGAGGGTGGAGAGGAGGGAGGATACGGCTTCGCGGCGGCGGGCGGGGGTGGAGAGGTGGTGGATTACGGCGATGCTGATT
This sequence comes from Sclerotinia borealis F-4128, assembly GCA_000503235.1. Taxonomy (NCBI): domain Eukaryota; kingdom Fungi; phylum Ascomycota; class Leotiomycetes; order Helotiales; family Sclerotiniaceae; genus Sclerotinia; species Sclerotinia borealis. The sequence goes on from KI628549.1 coordinate 77,988, forward strand.
GTGAAGTCGAATTTGGATTCCGGATGCGGAAGGGCTAGGGTGTCGGCTACGATGGCGGAGTGTGGTTGGTGAGCGCTGGCTATTTTGGCGAGGTTTGTAGAGCGGTCGGAACCGATGATGAAGACGTCGGGGTTGACGAGTAAGTATTTCCCGTTGCCGCAGCCGACGTCTAGACCTATGGAGCCAGGCGCTAGGCTTTGGAGAAAGGATTTCACGATGGGCCAGGCTTTGTAGCGGGTGGAGGAAAAGTGTGACGCGATTTGTTCGTAGACGGCGTGGACGTTCTGTTCTTCGTAATTCTCGGGAACCGCTGGTGGAGTTGTTATGGGGGTTGATTCGGGGGCAGAGGCAATTTTGGGAGTTTTGGAGGGGGTTTCTTCTGGTGCTGGTGGTTGAGGTGTTGCCATGATTTTGGGAGAAGGGGGGGAGTGGGGGTAATTGGTCTCGTGACTGGAATCGGAATTCAATTTTGGTGGTTGATGTTGTGGAACGTCCCCAGATGTGTGGTGGTGTGTTTATCTCCAGGCTGGGCTCAATAGTGATGAGAAGTGACGAGTAATCTAGGTATGTATTGTGATTCTCCTTATAGGTGAAGGAGTATGAGAGACAGTTTTTTTTTTTTAAAATTTCTTTTCTCGTTGTGAATGCTGATGAGTTAACAAAAGAGAGTTGAGAGGTTATTTTAAGGTTTTAGTGACTCTACTCAAGCGCTGCTGTTTGAGACAAGGTCTTAGAATGATGAATGTTACTGTGATTGTTTTTGGTACTTGCAGCGGGGAAAAGCAATCATCCAATGTGGGATGGTGGGATGTTAGGATAGATCAGATAAGGCATTTTCATCAAATCATCTTTGCTCCAAGCTCCGGGTTTCGGGATCCCGGAGAAAGCGGCCGCTAGTGCACAGATCAGATCTCATATGGTTAATGACTTTTAACTGGGTAAATTCAAAGTCTAGCGTATATATATTGACCCACTACAAAATTCTGACACTTTAATTGGATATTTAAGCGAAGACTTCAACGGCGACTGGTGAGCACACAAAATATAGTCAATGCACTTTTTAAAGAAAAAAAAATACCATTTCATGATTATCAGACTTCAATTCGACCACGTCTTGGTGATAATGAGGATGCAAATACAACGATACATATAATTGTGTTGTGATCAAATTAATCACAAAAACTGCGAGCAGTGAATCTAATCGACTACAAACAAATATCTCAACGCAAACGATCTCAATCGCGATTGCCCCCCGAACAATTTATACCTTCCTGGTCCCGGACTCGATGTACAACTAGAAAATCAACGGTTTAGAAGCATCGATTGAGTTCTCGCGGGAACATACAATCCTCTTAGAATATATACCGGTTTTATTACGAATCACTACGAAGTTGAAAGGAAGCTGAGGTGAAAAGAAAGTGCTTGGGAACATTTCACTTTTACCTGGCAAACCACCATAGAGGAATAGAATATCAGACGAGAGTTAGAAGTGGCATAAGGTAGAGTTACCTATTGTCTCTCGCTAGAGATTGATCACTTTAAAATTCAAGTGGTTAATTGAATTGCATATGTTCGTCGCCTACGATTCGCGCTTTCGTTGAAAAAAAAAAAAAGACAATAAACCCGCTGTCAAAAATTCGCTATTGTTGATAACAATTTGACCGCGTTTCACAACCACCAACTAAGAAGACAATAGAGAATTGATTTATCAAAGATGGCGACCAAACTTCTGAAGATGTATTTATCACTTTCTCCCTTTCCATCTTTTGATTCTTCAAACCTTTCCGCATACAATTCTACAGAAGCGTTCAAATACAACCCAAGATCACTCCTCATGAAGAACCCAAAACAAAATAAGTTGTACGCGGCTTATTTCGCCCAATCCAAGAATCAACGACGACGATCCTCGCGTATCAGATACACGTCTTCTCCTGCAAGAACAGCTTCTTCGTCGCCCTCATCTTCTTCTTCTCCGTCTTCTACTCCTCGTTTAAAGATGTCTGTTTCTCCTCCTCCGACAAAATCAATTACTTCGACCCCTCGTTTAAAGAGGTCTGTCTCTCCTTCAGCAAAGTCATCTACTTCGACTCGTCGTTTAAAGACGTCGGGTTCTCCTCCAGCAAAGTCATCCACTTCAAATCCTCGTTCAAAGACGTCTGTTTCTCCTCCTCCAGCAAAGACATCTGCTTCTACTCCACCAGCAAAGTCACCCGACTCTCCTTCGTCAGCAAAGTCACCTACTTCTTCTCCGCCAGCAATTGAATCTGTTGACACACCACCTTCATCTGTTTCTCCCATTTCTCCCGCTTCTTCGAAATTACCTCTATCTTCGCCTCCTTCATCTGCAGTCTCTTCTCCCCCGAATCCAACCGTCTCTTCGCCTCCTTCATCGGTTCCCTCTCTTCCCTCGAAACCATCTGTGCCATCTTCTACTGAATCACCGCCTGAAGGCAGTTCTTCAAACAAACTCCTTTCCGATGACAAGAAGGAAGAAACCACCATCAAAGGCAGTTCTCCAGAAGAAGCACCACCATCTGAAACGAAAAGCAAAAAGATCAAAATCAAATTCGTTGATCCATCGAAACTTCGCTCTGGTGTTAACGACGAGAAGGCCACTACTAAATGCGGTTCTCTAAAGCGACCACGACCGGATGACGAGGATGAAGAAACCACTCTTAAGTGCGAACCTTTAAAGAAACGAAGGACTACTGCCAACGTCGCGAAAACCTCTACCAAGAAAGCCACCAATTCCAAGCCGGTCGCAGAGCTCTCGAAAGAGCAATTGGAGAAGAAACGCGGTGATTCGCTCAAAAAGCGAAGACACTTGGTAAGTCCATCAATCTTCACTTCTTTGCTTGCACAGATTCTCATATATTCTTAGGCCTCAGAAGTACGAAAAGACTCAAAGCGCATGCCATCAGCCGCCCAGAGGGGATTGGCCAATGTTACTGGAGCATCTTGCTACAGAAACAGTTTGTTGCAAGGTCTTTTCCACCTTCCCAAGTTCTTCAATTTTTTGATCGACCAACATCCGGTGGAAACTTGTAAGTACCATTAATTCGTTTTTCGTTATTCTTAGCTCACAACTCTCTTAGGCAGCATACCCAAAAGAGACTGCTTGGCCTGCTCTCTCAGCCTCTTGTCTTCGAAGTATTGGACTGTCGATGTTCCTGCCAAGGAGATCACAACCATGATGAGAAGCCTCGAGGCCCAGTGCAAGCGTCTTGGGTGGTATCCTGGACCCACTGGGCAAGGAGATCCTCATGAGCAAATCACCTGGATGTTGGAAAAGATCGACGAACAGATCAAGGCGTCGTAAGTTTGAACTTCTTTTCTGTGGCTTATATGTAACAAATCACTGACTTTTACTTCAGGAGCGTTGCCAGTATGATGTCGATAATGCAGCTTGTTCTAAGCAGCAGAATCACATGCGATAACTGCCACAACATCTCAGTGGGAGACTTACAGGATGAACTAGCCTTGTCCGTACCTCTCAAGCCGCGTCTCCGAGATGGTACTCTTTCTTCGTACTTGCATAAGTACTTGGATGAGACGATCGAAGGTTACCGGTGCGAGAAATGTAAGGTACAAGGTAATGTTCGTCGTGTACAGTCGATCAGTCACGCACCAGATATCTTGTTCGTCCAGCTAAAACGGTTTGGTTACGATGGAAGAAAGGACAAGCTTGCGCTTCCGATTGACCATACCCTCAACCTCAGTCCTTACCGCGACCCTAGTGGAAGCACGGACCCCATGGAGTACGAGCTCGTGGCATCTGTTTCGCATTCTGGCAACCTCGACTACGGGCATTACGTTTGTGATGCTCGGGGACCCGATGGACGCTGGAATTGCTTTAACGATGCGCATCACGGTGCTACGACTCTGGCAAAGGCTCTGGGGAGTAACCAACCGTATTTGCTGTTCTACCAACGCAAACAGACTTGATTGTCGATCTGAGGTCGTATACTATCCGCTTGTGAGCGTGTTAGATCTCTCTAAGTTTGTCGTCTGGCTAGAAAAAAACATCGGTTCTTGGTTGTGTGCGAGTGGTATTTTGTTACCCTGGGTGTCCCTGCCTCAAACCTTCCTCGAACTGGTGAGCAAGAGTCGGTGGTGGATTCTTACTTCTTCCAAATGTTCATAATGGAGATTAACTCCCGCTTATGGTTTGGATGCCTGTTGCGCTGGAATTCATGTATAGATTATTGTTGGATTTTTTTTTTTGTTTCCGTGGAGTTTGGGTTTGGGCTGAGAGAACTCCGGTGTGCTTTCTCTGCGGCTTTGGGGTGGCGTCTGCATTACACGATACCAATTCTGTTTCTGTCTACTTCACGATACAATACGATGGAACTTCTCGGGCTCTTATCTTCGACTTCTTTAATGACTGATGACTTGTGAATTCTACTTGACTATCACCTTGCTTCTTACTCAAATTTCAACCATATCCAGATACCGAGACCATAATCAAAACAACCCAAAATCGCCAGCCTTCTTTCTCTCTCTAGGTAACGAACTCAGGCTCTTCTGCTCCATGGAAAAATGATGTTTCACGTAATCGATATCTCGCTCGTTTACTTCCAGTCCACTCATGCCTTTCTCGATCTTTCCAGATTCGTTCCTTGATGATGTTGGGATACCCCCGACTTTTGGGATGGCTCCAGAGATATGGATTTGTATGTCTACGTCTACGTCTTCGTCGTTATCGTGATCGATCATTTGGATAGCTCCTTCGTCTTCGGAGGTTGAATGGTGGGAGGGAGTGGGCGAGGAGGGCGAGGAGGGGGTGCCGATGCTGGAGATGGCGAGCGGGGTTGTAGTTGTGATTATATTGGGAAGTTTGGTATCGTTTGGAGATAGAGTGAGGTGAGTGTTTGTCGTACTTGTAACATTTTCGGCAGGAGTTGGTGGTGGCGAGCCCATCAAATGATCCATACTATACGACGTAACTGAAGAGACAGCAGAACACCTAACATTCGATTGACCAAACATCATTGGAACAGGTGCTTCTAACTCCGCCACCTCCCCGAAATCAATCAATAGCTCTTCTTCTTTCTCGTCGATCATTTTCTCTCTTCCTTTTACCTCCCCATCCACCATCACAATGCCCCCTTCCTCTCTATTATTTTCCTCTTTCTCAATCTCAATCTCCCATTTTTCTCCTTCGTTATCATTCATGGATGGAAATACATACGTACTCAATATTCTATCAACGAGCCCTTCATATTTTAAATGGGAGCTGATTTTGGAACTGAGATCGATGTTGATGACGCCTTCGATGTGGTGGATGGGTTGGAGACCGGAAATGCCGTATTGGAGGGAATTGAAGCGGTAGAGGAAGGCGAGGAGAAGATCGTTGGGGTTGTAGATGTTGAGGATTGGACCGGAGATTACAGTGCGGAGGGGAAGGACTGGTGGGGTGTTAGATGGGGTGGGAGGGGAAGGTAAAGGAAAGGGAGGGACTTACGGGAAAGAGTCGATGACGGGATTGGTGAACCGATTAGGACTACGCTGTCGACGAGGCCGAAGGCGTGACGTTCGGCTAGAGAGCGGAGACAGGAGTATATCACCTGTGAGGGATCAGTAAACCACAGTTGAACATGCAATCCCAAATTTCTCGAACTTTCGACCAAACTTTGACTTTATTTTCTCTTCAGAACCAATGAAACTGAGAAATGAATAACACATACCCTACTTCCCAATGAAAATCCCACCAGCATGACCGGTCGTTCCCCCTGCGCCCTATTGATTAACGCATCCGCCAGTACTTCCCCCGCCTTCTCGGCCCTTCTCTTAGCTCTAGCAAACGGATTATCAATTCCCGTCGCCATCTTCAGCAGATATACCGGCCACAATGCTCCCCACAAAGTAGCCAAAACCGTCCTCTTCAAAATTTCCATCTTAATAATCGACCACGCATAACTCCCCACCGTATCCTTCAAACTACTCCCCAGTTCCACCAACGCATTAGTTTCATACCTCAACGCAAAAATCTCACATCCATGCCCCAAATCCTCATCCTTAACATCTCCCCTCGAATACTGGCCCGCGAGTTTCCGCCACGGCTTCACAATATCCCTCGGATCATCCACCCACCCATTAACCCCAATCAGAACCCTCAACCTCCTCTTCTCCACATCTCCCTCCTCTTTCGTACTATGTTCTCCCCACTCCTCATTGACATCCAAAAATTTAAAATCCTCCACCTCCCGCGCATATTTATCCATCATTTCCCCCGTCATGCGCGCCCCATAGGCCCCGAAAAACGCACCCACCAACGCACCATTCATACAAAAGACGCCCAGCAAAGACGCAAGACCCCCAAGACCAACCGAGCCCATGAGTCCCCCAATAGCACCTGCTACGACGGGAGCAGCCAGTCCACCCGTTACACCGATTAGAGCTGCGCCCGCAACAGATGCGAGACCGACTTTCCAGCGTCGGGACGATGTGTTGGATTGGGCGCGCGCAGAGGTTTCAGCGTCAGCATTGGGGACGGCGCCTTCTTTGGATGCAAGGAGGAGGAGGCGCGAGGTTTGGATTTCTTCGTGCGTGAGGAGGTGTGGGGGGAGGGAAAGAGAGGAGGTTAGGTGGCAGAGCAGGGTGCGGGAGTGCGCTGAATAGGTTCCGAGGGAGAGGATCAGGATCAGTAGGCTGGAGATGATGTGCGTGCGGTCTTGGAGGCTAATGGTGATTAAACGGGTGGGGATTGGCGGGTACAGGGATTGAAACGTGAGGATATCTTGGCTGGGTTCGTTATTTTCATTGTTTTCATGGGGACTTGGGGAAGGGGTATAGGTATAGGGAGGGGGAGGTCTCGAAGCGAGCAGTTCTTTGCGCTTTTGATTAGCGCGGGGATCTTCGGGAGAGTTGAGAATGTGTCCGAGTTGTGCGATGATGGAGTCGCGCCACGTGTCGAAGTATTTTAGAGCGGCGGCTTCTAGAGCGAGCAATTTGGGTGTGGAGAGGTTTTGGTTGAGACGGTTTTCGAGATGGTTTTGACGGGCGATTGAGGGGTCGTTGTTTGAGTCTGAGGGGTTGGGGGTAACGTTGGGGGTTATTGAGGGGGGTGAGGAATTCGAATTAGACTCCGATGACTTATTATTATTATTATTATAAGGCTGATTTTCCCGGTTGGAAAAGGAGTGCGTGATGGTTTTGCGCATGAGTTCTGTGATGGAACCGATTAGAATATTGAGAGCTCGTCGGCGTGCGGGATTGAGGATGAGCTTGAGATCTTGGGGGTCCGCGCTCGTTGGTGCCATGTTTTTGAGGATGGGTTTGGAGACCTATGTATGTATGTATGTATGTATGTATGATATTAGGTGCTACTCGAGTATATCATATCATATCATTGGAACCGGTAGTATTGGTTCAGATCACGGAATTGGAGTTGGGTATTGGTTTGCAGTCCAGTGATATGATATATGAGGTGAAAATGTGGAGGGGCGGGGGAATCCTGGTGCCTAATATGTATGTATGTATGTATGTATGTATGTATTACTTGCTCTGGGGTGCAAATCCCACACGGCCCTATTCTGGGCCTTTGAGGTCCATTGTTTGTGCCTCTTCTATACAGATTCGAAACGAAAGCCAAGACTTGGATTTTGTGAGGAATTCCATCGTCTAATTGTGAAGGAGTTGGATGGTGAAACTCGGAATATCGTTTGTTCTGTGCCGTGCCGTGAGGTGAGGTTATGTCAAGGTAGTATTGTGAAATACTCGAGTAATACAGGGGTAATAGTGGGCCCATCTTGCTTGGCCATCCATATCGGCACCTATTTTGATGGTCCCGTGTATGTGAAATATTCGATTCAGAAGATAGAGTTAGTTGGTACAGACATGAATACCAAAAGGACGAAAAAGACCGAGTATGTTGATTGTTAACTAGGGTATATTCAACGCAAGGACGCCATATCTACCAAATACAGCTACCTCATCATACCTCAACCGTCACCTCACCTACATCGTAATTACAACCCATTAAAGCCATTGACATCATTAGCATTTTGTGCCGATGACTCCATTCTAGCCACCAATCTCTTGACATTCGTCCACTCCTCAGTCCTAGCACTATCCTTACCCCCAAGGTCTGGACCAACTTCAAAGACGGAAAGCATGCCATCAATACCGCCAGTTGCGATACGTTTGCCTTCAGTTTGCTCCCATGCTACACGGTTCAAGCTCTTGGACATGATACTCCGGCCACCTTTTCGGCCACTAGGCTGGACTTTGGACACGGGAACCTCGGTGTCTACAGTGATGTCCCATACTTCCAGATTACCAGCTCCATCCACGAGAGAAAATACACCGGGCTTGACAGGCGACCAGGCTGCATCATACACAAGATCCTCTCGAGTAAAGTCGAATAACGGAGCCACTGTCTGACCTTCACCTGTGATAGATGTGGTTGATGCTGCAGTTGGGGCTCGGACTTTCCACAATTTAACGGTCCAGTCCAAGGAACTGGTCAAAACGAGGTCACCAAGATCAACGGGACCCTTTGCTGGATGAAAATCTAAAGACATGACGGGCGCTGTATGACCACGGTAACTCACCCTTTGATCAACACCTGCCTTGGCACCCGCTCGATCATATCGATGGCAAGAATATACGGTTCCTTCTTCTGAACCAACGAGAAAGTATGTAGGGTCTGTTTGTGGGAAAGCCATACATGTTGGACTCATATCTTCCGTTTTTGCGGGGGGTGGAGTCGTTAATGTAAGTAATTCCTGTGGTTGCGCAAGCATATCCACAGTCCATCCGCACATAACACCGTCCGTTGAGCACGATATAATATTATTCGCATTCTGCGTTCCTACAATATCGACAGAGTAGACCGGATGGGTATGCCCTGATCCGGTCAAAGGAGTTTTTTGGACTGGTGCCGATTTTGCTCTTGTGTCCCACAGTAAAACTTGACCACTGTAAGCACCTCCAATGATCAAATTGGGGTGGAAAGGAGAGAATTTTGCGGCGAGAACATCCGATTGTGCATGAAAGACGAATTCCGGCCTATCGTGGAGATGCATATTCCAGACTTGGACCAGTCCATCTGGATCGTGTGGTGCCGAAGGATTCTTTGTATATGCTGCAAGAACGAGCTCGGGAAATTTAGGTGAGAAATCAATGGCGCTAATCATCCTCTTCTTCGACCATCGTTCATCATAAAATTGTGCAACCTCCTTTATCTTCCTTCTACCCTTTCCACCTGTGTTACCGTATTCATCGTCGTCCCCAACTCCGTTTGCGCCACTTAATCCATAATCTGCAAGTACATCGTATTCCTGATCTAATGCTCTCTCGATGACCTTACTTGATCTTTCAACGAAGTCCATAAACCCCTCAGACGACGTCACGGCATTGAGCTCCTCATTTGTCAAAATTCTCGCCGGGAAGTTTGCTGTTGATAAATGCTGGGAATCCGGTCTTATAGGTCCATCTACGAGATCTCGGGTTGCCTTTAGCTCCTCTTCAATTTCTCGGCGAATGTTCTCTCTTAGCTCTTCCTCTCTATTCTTTTCCCTTCTGCTTAGTCGTTTGCTTGGTGACTGAACTCCAGAGGGTTTGTCAAACTCATCGTCCGAATCGTCGAAAGCTCGAGGCCTGTAGGTTTGTGTACCCCATTCTTCTGTTGTTTGTACCCCTTTACTATATGAGAATACCTCCTTGACAGGAGATGGTGTAAATTCATAGACCGTGGATAATGGGATCGTAGAAAGGGCCTGGAGGGTCGATATTGATAATGGCTGAGTCTGGAAGACTTGGGCATTCGATGGGCTCGATTCGGAAGGCTCATTACTTAGTTCACCGGCACTTAATACACTGTTTGGTCGGCTACCTTTCGCTGGTGATCCTGCTCCACCAGGGCCAGTTGACCCAGGTCTACTGTCTCCAACTAAACTGGAAATTAGACTGTCAAGTTCCCTTCGATTATCGGCTCGTCCTGGTGTAGGGGATGCAAGCTAACGCCTGTAAGTATGATTCGGGTATGAGAATGGATTTAGTTACATCACTCCCACTTCCTACACTCTGCCTGCTTGCCGAAACTTCTCTCGCTCGAAGTTCTCTCTGCCTCTTTAATTCTGCAAGCTTGGCTTTCTTCGCCAGGATTTCATCTCGTCGCTGTTGCATTTTGCAGGAGTTCTAAGCCCATTTCGCGGGCAAACGCCTTTATTTTACCGCAATATGGTTATTGAGATAGCTTAAAGTTCGCAGATGGTATTAGAATATTTCAGAAATGTATGAAACCAAATATGAAGTTGTATCTCAAATCATGCATACAAGCAAACACACATGATAAAAGTCGCGATTGATGAAGATGCGCATTATTGGAAAATGTACATCACGTGGGGGTTTTGGTCCCGCAAAATGCCGCTGAAGCCTGCTCGCGATATTTCATCCGACCACCTTGAAAAAGTTAATCGCCGACAACATTTACTTTATCTGCTCTCCGTTGTGATACCAAGTTCAATTGGTATCTCTTAAGCCACTACTCTCCTCACTATCTCATCCCGGCATATACTCACAACTGTTCCCGATGGCTTCAACTGGGGTAAACGTACGTTTTACGATTTCGCGCAATCCTTAACCCGGAGACTTCATTTCAAGTTGAAATTTAATCTTCTTAGGTCCACTAGTCAAGGAGTGTGCTAACATGTCTTTCCTACAGGTTCTGCGGTGGTCAGCGCTTGGCGCCGGTGTATTTTACGGGTTTTACCACCAAATGAGCATATCATCTGCAACGAAGGCAGCAGCAGCAAGCAGGGAATTCGAGCACAAGCAGAAGTTGATTGAGCAAGCCAGGGCAGAGTACGCAAAGAAGAACCTGCCTGCGAGCCAGAAAACAGGAGGCGGTACGTCGAGCTCCTTTATGCTACAATCCCTATTAAAATTTACATCGACCAATATCTATTCTCTTTGGGATTTTGAATCACTTCTCAACATTTCGCACGGAAGCTATCACCATGACTAACATTCGACACAGTTATACGGGATCCTATGGACAAGAACTTCGATCTCGAGGCATACTTGAAGGTTCTAGCAGCGGAGAACTAGGGGCATTTCGGAGAATGGGGGTTTTAATTATGGGTAATGATAGAGGGGCATCGCTGAATGAGACCATCGGTGGTAGTTGATATGGGCTCCGGCGATGTTTTTGGAGAGGGTTTCTAGGGTTTGTTCACACACACAAAAAGCCTTTAGACGTCACTCAGGTGATACTTCTTGTACATTGTACTATAGACGACCAATACAGCTGGGAGCTTCTGTTATTTGGAGACCCAATTTTCACCTACGAGAGAACTACAGAAGAAGTAAGCAACACTCCGGATCTGTCAAACATGAAGCACAATCAAATGCATCTCTCATGCTGCTCTACGTTCACAGAGATTGAACTACTCAATAGGGGGATATTCTTCTCCCCAATTAGCCAAGCAAGCCAAAGATATATATAAATCAAATCACCACTTTTCAACCTAATGACATCCAAAACAGTAGTACCATATATTCTCTGAAATACCTAGACACAAAAGCATACTTGGTACACCTTGCACAAATAGAGAATAAGTCATTAATGCTTCACGTGATCTATATATTAGTGCGGCGGGTTCACCAAACTAATCCCTGCGAACTGACGCGGAGCTCTGAAAGTGCGGCATTGCGAACAGATATGTGTTAATCTAGAGAACCCTTTCAACCAGCGACAACTTTCCTTCACACCACAGCTGCCATCAATATGGTTGCCAAAACTCAGGAACCGTTCTTCCAAGGGAGTACGGGGAAGAACTCCCGTGGAGTTCTAAGAATCGTAATTCTTTGCTTAATTGCTGCTACTGCAATTGCCAGTCGACTATTTTCAGTGATTCGTACGTATCTCGAGCCTCCCATAATGATCTGGATGTCTTGCACTCTTCATGAAAATTGACAGGCACAATGCTTCCGTCATACTTTTCGTGCGAGAGTCTAAGTGGTTGAATCAAAGCTAACATCATTATTTATAGGGTTTGAGAGTATAATACATGAATGTTAGTATTGAACGGACCCCTCAATGGATGGAGCTTCCTTTCCTCCAGCTCTGCCCTCTATGATTGCGCGGAAACTAACTTTTATATAGTCGATCCTTGGTTTAATTTCAGAGCTACCAAATACTTAGTCTCGAATGGCTTCTACGATTTCTGGGATTGGTTCGACGACCGAACATGGCATCCACTTGGACGAGTTACCGGAGGAACTTTATACCCAGGCCTTATGGTCACCAGTGGTGTCATCTACCACGCCCTTCGAGCTCTTACTATACCAGTCGATATTCGAAATATTTGTGTGCTTCTTGCACCAGGTTTCTCCGGCTTGACTGCCTTCGCAACATACCTCTTTACCAATGAGATGTCCACATCTCCTTCGGCCGGTCTTCTCGCGGCTATTTTCATGGGAATTGCTCCAGGTTACATTTCGCGATCAGTTGCAGGCAGCTACGATAACGAAGCCATCGCAATCTTCCTACTTGTATTCACGTTCTACCTTTGGATCAAAGCCGTCAAGCTCGGATCCGCATTCTGGGGTGCTCTTTGTGCTCTATTCTATGGATACATGGTATCAGCCTGGGGTGGATATGTCTTCATTACCAATCTAATCCCTCTTCATGTATTCGTATTGGTATGCATGGGAAGATTCAGCCCAAGACTGTATGTCAGTTACTGCACCTGGTACGCACTAGGCACGTTGGCAAGCATGCAAATTCCATTTGTAGGATTCTTGCCAATTCGCAGTAGTGAGCATATGTCCGCTCTCGGTAAGTCAATTCATCTCCTTTGGAGATGCATATGTACTAATCCGCTTAGGTGTTTTTGGCCTTCTTCAATTGGTTGGATTTGTCGAGTTCGTTCGCTCGGGTGTACCAAGCAAGCAGTTCGCAACTCTCCTTAAAGGCTTTGTCCTTGCTGTGTTCGCTATATCATTTGGTGGCTTGGTGCTTTTGACTGTCTCCGGAGTCATTGCACCTTGGACTGGTCGTTTCTACTCTTTGTGGGACACTGGGTATGCCAAGATCCACATTCCTATCATTGCCTCCGTCTCTGAGCATCAGCCAACGGCATGGCCAGCTTATTTCTTCGACCTCAACCTTCTCATCTGGCTCTTCCCAGCTGGTGTGTACCTCTGCTTCTTGAAGCTTGCTGATGAGCAAGTTTTCGTTGTTGTGTACGCAATTCTTGCCAGTTACTTTTCTGGCGTCATGGTCCGATTGATGCTTACCTTGACTCCAATCGTATGTGTAGCTGCGGCTTTGGTATTGTCCAACATCTTGGACACCTACTTGACCTTCAAGTCACCAGAAGAATCGTCTCCAGATACTACAACAGATGGCGCTACCAGTGGCGCCCCCTCGAAGAAGGCTGCGAAACAAGAGGAACTACGCTCTATGCGTCAACCTCTTGTTGGTATCTATGCCAGCTTCTCTAAGATTTCCGTTGTTACCGCTATGACAACATACCTCTTAATATTCGTTCTTCATTGTACTTGGGTTACATCAAACGCTTACTCATCTCCATCTGTCGTGCTCGCCAGTAGAATGCCAGACGGCAGTCAGCATATTATTGATGACTACAGAGAGGCATACCAATGGCTACGACAGAACACCAAGGAAGATGCGAAGATTATGTCCTGGTGGGATTACGGCTACCAAATTGGCGGTATGGCTGACAGACCTACACTCGTTGATAACAATACCTGGAATAACACTCATATCGCAACTGTTGGAAAGGCAATGAGCTCTCGTGAGGAAGTTAGCTACCCTATCATGCGCCAACACGAAGTTGACTACATTCTCGTTGTTTTCGGTGGTCTTCTCGGATACTCTGGAGATGATATCAACAAGTTCTTGTGGATGGTCAGAATTGCCGAGGGAATTTGGCCAGATGAGATCAAGGAGCGTGACTTCTTTACTGAGCGTGGAGAGTACAGAGTTGACGATGGTGCCACTCAAACCATGAAGGACAGCTTGATGTGAGTAATGCCCAACAATGATAGATTTGAAAATTTGCTAATCTAATAGGTACAAAATGTCATACTACAACTACAACTCCCTTTTTCCACCTGGACAGGCCCAAGATAGAGTGCGTGGCGTAAAGATGCCAGAAATCGGACCAGTTCTAAACACTGTTGATGAAGCATTCACTAGTGAAAACTGGATCATTCGAATTTACAAGGTGAAAGACCTTGACAATGTTGGCCGAGACCATGCATCAGCCGCATCATTCGATAGAGGAAACAAGAAGAAGAAGACAACGAAGAAGAGAGGACCAAAGGTTTTGAGGGTTGAATAAAGGGATGGACCTTGCTTTGTATCATATTTCCTTATCTTGGGCTTGGGTGCTTTGCAAAATAGAGCGAGTCCGATGTTGTGTATAGAAAAGAAATTTACTCGTAAATATGGTCTTGTGTGAGTTTTGACTGACCACCAGGCATTGTCTGGTCAGGTATGAGATCCATTTGATATTCAAACTCTTTATATATACTATGATACAGCAGCATGTTACCAAAGGTCCCAGATAATATCTAATGGTTTCTTTCCACGGTATCTCTTATTACTAGTACTCATTCACTTCATCATGATATAGTCGTTGCTAATCTCAATATCATAGCCAAAACAGTCCGTCTGCTCCTTCCCACAATACAGCTTGAACAACTGTTTCTTTCACTTTCCCAACCCACGTTGTTCATCCTTTGGATAGGAGAGCTCCTTCACCTCACCTTCAAAGGTCAAGATGAAACAGCTTAAGAACCAATGAGAATCTTGGATAATGTTACCTGGCAGATATTTTTGATTCTGGGTCGATAAGATTGAATTAGTCCTTTTATTCATCTTTGTTTATATGTATTGCTATGTTGAGGAAGACTTCTGGTTGATCGCTGTGACGATAACCAATTCGGCAAAATTGGACTCAAATTGAAATTCTACCATAACATAGATTCATTTTTTCTTTTCTGTCACCGGCTTCGCACACCTCTACAACTAATTTTTCAAGACAGAATCACATTTCAAATTCCCTTTTTACTTCTTTCATAGACCCAGCTTTGTATTAAGATTTTAATTTAATTGCTTGTGGTATCCAAGAATCTTCGGGTATTGTGCTGCCATTTTACTTCACTTCTTTCGTTTACTTTTCAACTGTTTTCAAATATTTCCCATCGTTTATCTGAAAGTTTCTATTGTATCGGCTCAGTAACCTACTGTATTGGCTCAGTAAAAAGTCGACAACACAACGACAATAGAACGACAATAGCCAACAATCCGACCAAGGACCCTCGCCTGGTGAACAACAGCAACCCCCTGGTTCAGTCGCCAATATGCTCACTATGTAAGTTTTCTTCCCCCATTCATTCCGATTGAGGTCGCTTCCTAGTATATTTGGTTCTGATCAACATCATCAGGTTTCGAGCACGCCCCAGCGGTGAAGTCGGCTCTGATACCACGGAAGAAATTGTAAGAGAGGGATACCCCTACTACTATAAGAAGAGCAATGGCCGTATGGTCATGGCTAGAAAGATTCCAGGAAGAAGAGCGGGTAAAAAGTTTAGCTTACTAGGTCAAGCTTTCGGAATTGATGAACCTAAGAGAAGATCCTCCATCGATACCTCGAGGAAGAAGAAGACGGTGCGACACCCTCCTCAACCTCAGCCGTCGTATACAGCACCACTGCCTCAGCAGCATTTCTCGAATTTTGCTCCACCGCCAATTCCCTTCCCACCAGTCATCCCTCAGCAACCCTTTCCCGGCCCCAATCTTTTTGTTCCAGCAAATTCTGGAGTTCCTCCTTTCTACCCCATTCCTGGTTTTGCTCCACCACCGGCGCAGCAACCCCTGTTATGGGCTGTCAAAACACAGACACCAAAGCCGCCAGGTATTGAAGAACTTCTCAAAGTCGAATCAGATTTCCTCAAGAGAGCGAAGTCGAAGTCAAGAAAAGATAGAGATCATGATCATACTGAGATCAAGACTACGACTACGACAACAATTACCAAGCACATATGTGCTAGTTGCAAAAGGGATCGTTCAGTAAGATATCATCTCGATCATCCAATCCGAGCTGGCGATACTCCTGTGCCTGAGTTTTGTCGCAAGTGCCGAAGAAATGCTGCCTCTACTAGCGGTTCAAGTAGCAATGATAGTGATGACGGTGGCTCAAGAAGACGTGGGGATGGAGCAAGAGGAAGAAGAAGAGAGAGAGTTTCAAGGGTGAGTTCTATTCCTCAAAGGTGAAAATCACTTATTAACAGACTTATTCTAGAAGAATGATAGACGCAAACCTACATCTCGACTTCACTCTGTTGAAGTACTGAGCCGGGATGAGAGAAGAAATAATGATCGCTCCAACGATCATCGGGGTGAAATCATCGTTGAGGATGAGGTTGTACAAGAACAGACGACAGCACCCAAGGGCCAATCTCGACGAAGTGACAACAATTCGAGAGGATCAACGTCCAGAAGCTATACTCGTACTCGCGAAGGAGATCTCGCTGACGGTGATTCTGCTCCTAAACAAGAGTCAAACGTGAAAATCAACATCACGAATCGATCGTCATCAGCCAGTCCACCATCAATTGACTACGAGACGCGGGAAAAATCTGTTCACTTCTCTCAACCAGCGAGGGGATCAAATACTTCCCGCAAAGCTTCTCAACAAAGCATCCGTGAATCATACAGATATGTCGATCCGCTTCCTTCTGCCAGCTATGCATCTCTGCCAAGATCCGCTCGTTTCTCAAGAGAGTCTCTTCCAAGTATGCGTACGAGGGGCCATGCTCAGCGCAGACGCTCGGAGCGTGCAAACCCTGAACGAACTTACGATCATGTTACTCGTGAGCAAGAATATGAACCTCTTCATCGTCGTCGCTCTGATGAAGATGTTATCGTAGTTGAAACCGAGCATGAGCCACCCAGATCGTGGGCTGAGTCTACGCCTCATCCTCCTCCTCGCCATCGCTCTTCTGATGAGGACTTTATCGTTGTTGGAAACATGCAGGGATTCCCAAGATCACGGGCTGAGTCTAGACTTCATAGCCCTGCCCGAACTCCTGTGAGAACCAGAGACACTTATACCAGTTCTACAGTTGATCAATATGGTATCGAGACAGAGTATAAATGGACTACAAGCAAGAGAAGTACAAGTTCAAGTACTCTACAAGGTTTCACCCCAAGCATTCGTCAATCTTCAGCAAGTGTTCGTCGTTCTTCGGATTCAAGCGATGAGTATAATAGAGCTTGTAAGTATTCCAGTATTCTTTCTACAACGATATACTTTGACATAAATCTGATTTCTTGCTAGATGCCATGGCTCATCAGAATCTGCCAGACCCAGGACCACGTCGCCGTCAACGCTCGATGAGAAATTCTGGAGGCTTCATGGATGGTGCTGACACGCCCCCTCAAGTACCAGATCCTCCGACCCCAAACGGTGGTGTTTGGGAGCCTAGAAATGCGCCACGCAGACCAGTGAGAGGTACTTCATCAAGAGAAACAGGTCGTTCAACTTTTCAAAGTAAGGTACCTCGAGTTCCTCAACATCAGAGCACCCCTCGAGGATACACTAAACCATGGATGAACGCATCTTCAATTGATCAGCACGGCCGACGTCGACCAAAGACTCATCAATTCCGAGCTCGTTCTCGGTCTTCTGATTCTCAAGCATCCTCTGGATCGATGGTTACTCAGTCGGATTCCCTTATAACACCACCACAATCAGATTCACAATTAGACTCTTCACATTCCACGCCGCTATCCATGGTTCGTCGTACTGCCTCTGTCCACGACACTACCGAGAGTGGCAATGAAGTTGAATCTACAGTCACATCGGTCACATCATCCAGTCCAAAGACAACCATTGGAAATAAGCTTGCTGATTCATCACGTCGTCGTCACGCTCGTTCCGAAGCCACAAATACTCAGGCTAAGGATAAAGGTCCAACCATCGGTCTCGCCTCCCAAAAGTACAACGATCAACTTGGAAGTTATGCATCCTACATCGAATACGGCGAGAAAGCAATCACTTCCAAAGGAGCAAACCTCTCTAAAGATGGTGCCATTACAGATGATGATGACGATGATGACACCGTCATCCTCGATGACGCTACCGATCTCACTCTTCGAACTGCTCGTTCTAAGGCTGCTATAAATGAACGTATCAATGCTCGCCGAGTTTCCTTTGCTGAAGATCTTGAGTTTGAACCTACACCTGAGCAATATAGGGGGAATTCCTGGCGTACAAACAACAATACTAATGGCGAGCAATCCTGGGGTGGCAACACCAATGCAGATAATTCATGGGGAACCAATACCAACGCCAATGACTTCTGGACCACCAACTCTGTGACCGAAAGCGACCTTCCAGAAGTCGGTGGCTACAGTGGTCCTCCTAGTGCCAACGCCAGCAACTGGGATCTCAACGATGGTACCAATACCAATGGTTTTGACTACAAAAATGGCTTTGCATCTACACCCACACCCAAGAACAAGTTCAAGAATGCTACTGCTACCAGTACTGGCAGTGATGGCAACAAAGATGATGGTGATAGCGATCGTGGTAACAATAACAAGCAACAAGTTGATGATGAATGGGGTCCTATTCCTACATTTTCTTCGCTTAATATCTAAGTTTTGTTCCATCACCTTCTCTTTATATGTTTTCCCATATTCAACTTTAACTTTCTGTTCAATACAATAGAACACAATACAATATGTTATAGGAAAACGGTCAACGGTCTTCGGCAATCGGTCAACGGCGCTCTCGGCAATTACTACTACTACTACAACTTATTATGCATACAACTTGTTTGCATGAGATATACCAACAAAAGATGTTTGGATGTGTAACAGTTCTTCACACAATCAATCGATTAGTCAATCAATCAATCACCTTTGGTTTTTGTCTTTGTTAATTTTTCTTTTCTTCTCTTCTTTTTCTTTCTCTT
>KI628549.1:97003-281276 GCA_000503235.1 Sclerotinia borealis F-4128
CGTTTGGTTTGGAGGTTTTCATTTATACAAGGATGGAGATGGAGATCGAGATGGAAAGGATATGAGTTGGCGTTTAATTTTGTGTTATTTGATCTGATCAGGATACATGAAATTACATTACGAATGGAATCATGGAAGGAATTACATCATGGGATACAGGGATGATCATGAACTTGGGGTTTTTCTTCACATACAAATATACATGCATACAGAACTGCTGGCAGATGGGCTGTTATGACATTGTTTTGCTTCGATAATTGCTACAATAGTTGCTAATTACTAATTGCTATAATGCTTTACAGTAAAGTAAGAAATTAAATGTAAAAAAGAAAGTTATAATTAATGTTATATTGTGTCGTATATATCAGCTAATGTGAGTGATGTATATGATATGATATGATATAAGTAAATTTGAGCAGTACTTGAGTACTCGTATTTCCAGAATATTTTAAACCAAATTTTCTTCCCTTTTTCTTTTTGACAATCCAACTCATTCTCTCAACTAATAAGAGTTCTACTCTACTCGTATAATATACTCGAGTAATAATAGCAAAAAAACCCCGATCTTCCAACCCATACCATTCAAAACAAAACACTCCAGAACTCCGAGTCTAGACTCCAGACCCCGAATCACCTATCTATTACAATATAACCAACCCATCACTCTCTACAGCCGGCACTTCTGGGTCATTTTCCTTGGGCTTTGTTTTCAAAGTTGTTTTGTTTCTATATTATTTCTATATTATATTATATACTCGAGTATATTCGATTCTACAATTCTACAATTCTATCTATCTATTGTATTGCGCTTTTAATAATAATAATTATTATTATTCGAGTATTGTTATCATTATTATAATTATCGACCTAAATTCTTCCTCAAATTACGTCCGTATGAATGGATGGATCATTGATACATACATCATAACCAACTCATCTTCTGCCTACTCGTTACATTGTATTCGAGTTTTATTGCGCTATTATACTGTTGCCCTTGAATACATAGTAAATACATAGTACATAGCATATCTCGATATAAGATCACCAACCCAAAGCAAATCAAATCAAAGCAAGAAAACTAACTACCTCATAGACATCTATAGGATCCTTGAGACTCACAGGACTTTCACATCCCATCTTCCACACCTAGCAATAGCAATACCAAAACAGACACCAGATAACAGATCATTATCCGTACATCTCCTCACCTACTTCTCTTCTCCTCACCAACATCCACAAATCCCGTTTTCGACACAGCAAAGTCCCGTCGTAGATCCATGGCTAGGAAATCAGCTAGTTGTTTCGAAATAGGCAAGACATTGATATTAGTTTTGGGTGGCAGCCGAACATCCTCTGGTACTAAGAGATCTTTAGCATTCATGATGCTTCTCGATCTCGTCTCGTCCATTACAAATCCGGTTCTGGTGTCGATCCTCCTTCTCGCATTGTCCAATATATTTCCAATGTCCTTTGGTACTGAAAACATTCCTGTGACATCCTCCTTTTCTGCGTATTCAACCACAGTGTCGAGTCTCAGCCTTGAATATTCAGGTATGGCTCCTATGTCTTGCGGTACCGAAGACATTCCCGAATACATTCCCGGCGAGATATTGGTGATGGTGTCGGGGATGATTTTTGGTCTAGTCTCTTCTGATAGATACTTAACGTCGGCAGCGGGTCTCGACCTAGTCTCCTCTGTTACATCTCTAATTCTAGTGTCGATTCTCCGCTTCGAATTCTTCAGTATAGCTCCAACATCTTTCGGTACAGAAAGCGACTCCCCGTCTTCCTCCTCTATAGCAAAGTGCTCTTGCTCGTGCGCAAGCTGTGGTACCTCATGACTTACAGGCATGCAATTCTCCTGAAAAGGCTGCTGAGAAGGAGAAGCTACATGCAATTGCAAGCCCTGCTTTTGCAACGCAGTTTGATGTGCCGCCGCTAGCTTCTCAATCATCTTTTCTCGAATTGCATTTCTAGTTTTGGTGGTGTTATTCGATGTCGTCTTTTCCGTTAATACTTTAACGGCCGATACTTTAATGTCCTCCGGTCCTGATAGTTCTCGGCTCTGCTCCTGTTGCCCATCTTTTATTAAATTAGGGTTTTCTAGTGCCAATGATTTCCGCCTTCGTTCCTTCTCCCTCTCTATCAACAACATAATCTCCTTTGGCACTGTTGATATTGACGTGCGATTCACCTCCTGCGTAACAGCCTTCTCTTGCTCATGCGAGGATACATCATTGCTTCCATGCTTTCTTTGATCGATCGTAGAAGTGTCCTGCATGGGCTTCTGAGAAGGGGATGCTATTAATTCATGTGATCCCTGCTCTTTTGATATATCCTGCTGTGCCTTCACCAACTTCAGTTCTTTCCTTTTTTCCAACGCCGCTTGGAATGTCTTAAGTCTCTTAAATGAAGAGGGACTCCGTTTTCTACGCTTCTTCTGCGGACCGGCTCCAGAACTAAGACATTCCTCATCCTTTTCCTCATCCGTTTTCTGCCCCCTTTCTTCTTCCTGCTTGTTGCTCGAATGAAAACTAGAAGCCGCGTTTACAGTGTCTGATACAGATCGAGTGAATCCTTCTTGGACAAGTTGCTGAGAAGGAGAAACAGGGAGCAGTCCCCGCGCCTGCAACGAAGTTTTGCGTGACATGATGTTCTTCCGTAAAGCATCGATATGTTCTAGACGTTGTTGCTGCGGATCATCTCCAGAATTAATACTTCCCCCACATGCTTCCAGATCTTGTTCTTCCTGCTGCTTGTCGCTTGAGTTGGGATCAAGAGCTATGGTATCACAATTCAAAAAAGTTCGAGTGGAAATCTCCTGTGCAGGCTGCTGATAAGATGAAGTAGAAAGTAGCCCGTGCTCTTGCAACGAAGCTCGAAGTTCTGCTGCTTTCTGCTTGCTTTTACGTCGTTTGGCACCACCCCTCTTGGTTTTGCGTGGACGACTTTCAAAACCAAGGCCATCATACACGTACACATTCGCGCACCGATACACGTCAAGATCTTCGCAATACGCATCATCGTACTCATTCACATACGAGCCTCCATACATTTCCTCATCAATATCCTGCCCTCTTTCTCCTTCGGCCTTGTTGCTTGCGTCAGAACTCACGGATCCCTGCCCACCCTTATACATTGACCCTGGGGATAATGGTAGAAGAGGTGCTGCTAATGTAAGAGATTGAGAACGAGTCTCACAAGGTTGTGTACTAGTCTCCAATGGATCCTGAACCGAGGCCAATTCTTTCTTCTGTTCGAGCTCTCTGCATGCTTTTGCTGCGGCTATTTCCACCTTATATATTTCTTTGTTGGCAAGTTTTCGGGCTTTTCTTAGTGCGGCTTTGTCGGCACCTTTTATGAGAGATGCGGGAGGTGCTGATACCGAGAGAGTTGGTACAATGCTCGCTGCTTCCATTCGCATCGTCAACTTCTTGCGTGCTCTCTTTTCCTCTATCTTTTGCTTCCAGACTTCTACTCTGGCGAGACGCGCTGATTGCTTCGGGGCGGCAGGTGTGGCGAGTGCGAATCCTTTGAAAGCTGGCGTGCGTTGCGGCTCTTCTGCCCAATTTCCTTTCTCTAGTTTTTCTTCATCTGGTTCTCCTCTCTCACGGTACGCAGCTCCTCCACTGTAGGGATCGGGAATCTGCAAGCATAACGTATTAAGTAACACGAACTACATGCGCGTTCCATTTGACACAGCAACTTACCGTAGCATCATTGGCATCCTTCATCTCCGTATCCATCTCGAAAGACATCGACGCTGAAATTTTGTACATAGCGACTCTTGACAGTAAACCCAATAAAAACAGAATGTGATTAGATGTTTTTGGTCGATGAGTGTGATTGTTTAAGGTGGTGAAAGAAAAGAAGTTATGCACCTAGTAGCTAGGAGGTCCTTCCTGCCGCATATAACCACACACGACTTTGTCATATTAAGATAAAGAGAGAAAGAGGCAGGAACTACTTGCTTCCTTCCTTCCGCATGTGATCACTACGGATTTCACGATTTAAGACTTTCCCATAACCTACACAACTTGTAGAGTGATGATTTCAAGGTTGTTATCTGTTTGTACCTTGAAGCTCCTCTTCATTTATGTTCCTATGCTTAAAAATACCAGAACTTAGTTGACAGCGAGATGAGTAACCAACCACCACCTCACCATTCACGTAAACCTGACCTTTGCACTGAATAGTCTTTTAACCTGAGGGAAACATAATTTAACCCCCTTGAATTGATGCTATGAGAAGCCGCTGTTCGTTCGAAATATCTACTTGTACTAGGTAGGTATCTCAAAGTCGCCTTTTGGACTACTGCGTCCACATCCACTTTCAGGAGCATTTGTTTCAACAAAAGGTATGTGGTTTGGTAGTTATTCGAGTTCGTTGTTTGATTGGTCGCATCATAATTATTATAAAGTTACACATTGAGTGTTGTGGCTCCAGGTTTCCAACTGGTGTTTGAGTACTGGTTTTTCCAGTGTATTGAATGTATCCCAATGGGAACATCTACTCGAGTATATCAACGAGTTTTGCGAGATCGAGCTCCGATATGCTTTTGAATACTCCGCTCATGGTAATCCTCAAATGATCGACTTATATAGAATGAAGCTATACCGGTACATCCGTATGTATGGACGGACGCTATTTGCTTACTGACATTGACAGTCAAGAGGTTTTGAGTACTGGAACGGCCTGGGTCATGTTTCCTCACCTACATGTCCAAGTTTCTTCCGCATCTCACACGCACGTTCGATGCGGCTCCCGCGAACAAACTCATCGCTTTTTGATTACAGCAAAACGAATGGTAGGAAAGAAGATGGAGGCATGGTACACGCTTCAATCACGTGAGCTATGAAAAGAATAGCTTGTTCTTCCGAAACATTTATGGACACTTCTAAGACTGCGAGAAATACAGAGCGCAGATCTTGCATGCACGACCCAGTGCGGAGGATGGACATTACTATTGTGGAGGATCGATCGAACCCCTCAGAGATCTTATCTTGCTAAAGCCCATTATTGCGGAGTTTGATGGGCCAGTTTTTGAGGGAAAGAAGTCTTCGCAAAAGGGGTCGATAAGTGAGTTTAGCTGAGGGTTGTCAAGCTTTTCGTGAAACGCCAGACTGACAACTAATGAATTGATAGCATGGAATGTTCGGAAGCGCTTCAATCTTATTTCGATTATTGCTGCAAACAAGCAAGCCGTCAACGTTATTTTTGGATATTAACCTTACTCTTCGGACCTGGACCCTTCTTCGGTTGTGCAACTTAAGGCTAATTCCTAAGCTTCTAATAAGGCATTCTGAACATGGAAGTTTGATGTTTGTACCATTGAGAAGGATAGGAAAACGCCACCATCTTTCTTACACTTCGTATTCTACAGCAAATCTCCTTGGTAACACAGAGGAATGAGATATATTAGAAAGTAAATAGTGTATGAATAGGTATAGGTGTTGGAACTTGGTAGGTAGTTAAGGTAGCATATTCGGAGAGCTCTCTTGTTGTGTAAAATGGGAGAGGGAAGTGAAGGGAAATTGAGAGTGAAGATGAGATGAATAAAAATACCAATTGATGATTGGTTGGATCAATTGATAAAAACCCCTGAACTATTTTCCCCGTATTTTTTCAATTTCTACAATCGTTCGTCTCATGCATATATAACCATGTAATATAGAACTTAATTATGCTAAACTAAGCCTATATAAGTATGATATGAATTTTAGTTCATAAGACTAAGGCCAATAAGATGAGATTGTTTAGGCTTTAGCGTTATCTACCCTTGTTTACTTTATTGTAATTCCGTAATTCCCCTGTTGATCACAAAATAAACATAGCCTGCCCGCCATACCGCCAATACAACCCAAATTCATAAGAAGGCCCTCATCTTCCAGCCATTCCTTCCCTTCTTGATTACTTCCTTCCTTCATCTTCACTTTATAATCTATTCCTTCTTGGAAATCTACTGTCGTTCATTCATCTACAAAAATTCATCTACAAAACTTCCATCATCTACACATAATTGTATTCTTCGGAAATCCCGTAAGTTCATTCACTCGTAAAGTAAGTAATACCCTCGAATCCTCGATCCTCGATCGTTCATCTCTGAATGCACTTTGGAATAAACTGACCAGTTTTCTTCTTATAGTCTTTACAGTCAACCTTCTTCAGTAATCCCGATTCCTCGAACATCCAAATAATCAAAATGCAATTCAGCACTATCTTCCTCGCCGCTGCTGCAGCAACTCTTGCCAGCGCAGTTCAATTGACCAACCCATCTTTCGCCGTCACTGCTGGATCTCCCTTCAACATTACTTGGTCAGATGCCGAAGGACCTGTCACTCTTGTTCTTAAGGATGGTCCATCCACTGCTCTCACCACCGTCTCCACCATTGGAAGTGGATTAACAGGAGGATCTTACAGCTGGACTCCACCTGCCACTCTCGACTCCAGTCTCTATGCTATTGAGATTACAGACTCTACCAATGATCCAAACTACAGCGTTCAATTCCAAGTTTCAGGTGCTACCGCCTCTGCTTCCACCGTTACTGCTTCCTCCACAAGTGCTTCTTCCACAAGTGCTTCTTCCTATTCAGGAACAAGTTCTTCCACTTCTGGATCTTTAACAAGCAATTCTACCACCACCACTGGATCTTCGTCTTCTAGCTCATCTTCGGTTTCTTCCTCTTCTACTGCAAGAAGCAACAGCACTACCACTGCAAGAAGCTCCAGCTCTGCATCAAGGACCAGTATGTTTCCCCCGAATTGATTGTATATTGAACAATAATTAACAAGAAAATAGGCACTTTGACCAGCTCCGCATCCAGAACATCCTCATCCACCTCCTCTGGTAGCACCTCCTCTGCTACCACAGCCCCAACCTCAGCAGCCGCTGATCTCGCTTCCCCACTTGCATTTGTTTTCCTTGCATTTGCCGCCATCGTCACCCTTAACTAAGAGTTTCTTTCTTAGTTTTAGATGGATGATTTTCACTTCTTACCCGATTTCTTTCAATTCAATTATTGAAAGTTCTTTTATAATACTTATAATGTATTTTACGCATGACGATTATGCTTGGAGGACGGATTTTTCAGATGATTTTCTGGTGATGAATGGTAATGGAAAGAGAGGCTGGTTTGGCGAGCATGAAGTTTCTTGATACTACATTATATAATGTACGGACGGCATTGTTTCCAAAAGATAATACACCAAGAGGCGTTTTTTCTTTCGTATACAATTGCGTTTCATGAAGATTTAAAGCAGAGAGAAGTAGAGCTGAAGACTAAGGTTTTCAAATAGCGTGTGGAATGATAGAAAGATAAAATAATGGAAATTGAAATACCCAAACAACCAAATCTTGTACTGACCTTTGTGATTCCTGATCGATATCGTATGAATTATGTGCCACGGCTCAAGAGTCCAGGCTCTGTCAAAGGAAGCTAAGCCTACCTACCTGATAATGAATGAGTACGACTTAATTAGTGCGACTTGCAATTTACAATTGAGGCTCCTATCTTACTCCGTATGCATATACTTGCTTATGGATGCTCGTGGATGGATGCATGTATGCTCATGGATTAGGTATGGTGGTTTCTTGGATGGCTCGTGGATGGATGCAGGCATCTGAGATACACGGCATGATGTGGTGTTAGTAAGGCTTTTGTGTGCTTTTGTGTGGTGTGGTGTATGGTGTAATGTGCTTTTGTGTGAGGTAAGGTTATAGAGTAAGGCTTGGTGTGATGTTAGTGAGGTATGGATGGGGCTTTTGTGTTATGAGGGGTAGGTATATGGAGTGTAGAGGTGTAAGGGTATATAGGGGGAGGGTAGGGGAAGGGTAGGGGGAGCATGGAGGGATGGAGGGGGAATGGAGGGGTAGATGGGGGTAGATGGGAGGGTAGATAGGTGTACAGGTCTGAACTGTGATCTACTATTACTGTAAATTGTAAGATTACGAGTTAACTCGAGTAGTGTAGATGAATAGAATAGATAGATGGATAGATAATAGAGAATCACCATAGACAACGGTTTGGAATGCAACAGAGTTAGAATTATAATTTTAATTAGAATTAGATGAATGAAGGGACTCGAAGAATGGGGAGAAATGTTGGGTTTAGTTATTTAGATTTAATTATACGAGTAGTTTAGATTTAGGATTGGATTGGATCTTAAAAAATAATATACTCGAGTATGAATTATTGTACTCCTCTCCTCGTAATAAAAGCTTAAGGAAAGAGAGAAAAAGAGAAAAAGAGACAAAAAGAGTAGAGAAGACTAGGGAGATTTTGAGATTTGGAATTGAATATATTGGTTGGTGTACTCGTACAGCAAGTAGAGAATTTCGGAATTTCCTTAGATTAATGCTAGCTACCTATATGTATCTACCTATATGTATCTATATGTATCTAGGGGTGAAGTAAAGTAATAAAGGCACAGATAAATAGATAGGTAAGTAGTAAATAGATAGTAGGTAGGTATTCAGAATTGTATTCGGAATCGGAATTGAAATCCTGATATACTGTATAGATCAGTTAATTTACTTAGATATCGAGGTAACCTTACTCGAGTATAGGATTTAGGGTTAAGGTTATGGTTATGGTTATGGTTATAAGTGAGAGATGAAGGAAGGGGATTTATATATGAATGATCGATTTCCTCTTCTTTTCCAAAAGATTCTATTGTATTGTATTGTATTGTATTGTACTGTACTCGAGTACTGAGTAGATTCAGTTTATCTACGAGTGGTATACTGAATGAACTATGTTGTGTATGAAATCTATTTAGATCATTGAGCTATAGTTAGGTTTTTTTTACAAGTTTTGTTTTCAGTTCTAGCAAAGTATTCAACTATCTTCACTACAACCAAGACCACTACCACTACTACCAAGACCACATCACATATCACAAGCACCCAGAATCATTTAAATTGTTTTTGTATTTGTGTTTAACTAATAATCTATACTATCATTTTCTTTACCATAGTATGTTTGCACATGGTACATTTATTCTCATCCATATTACCAACTTGCAATTCAGCCCAATTCTCTCCCTCTCTCCCTTCTCTCCCCGTGTAATCCATTCATACGCACCCAATATCATTCATTCATTCATACCCTCCTAACCATCCATCAAATAGCAAATTATCCACCCCTCCCAAGCTCCATCAAACAAAAGCTCCACATCATCTCTAGATCTGATACCAAAGAAAAATTAGCTCGTGTGTGAACAAGCAAGAAGGCAAAACCCGTCCAGTCAAGCAAATAGCACAAAAAAGCAAAGCTAAGCAGCCAGAAAACTCCCGTGTGGTATTTTTATGTAACAGGTGATGGTACAATAAAGGAAAAGAAGTACTGTGTTCATCAAAGTACAAAAAGGTTGTGTCGGTAAGGTATCTCGTCGAGGTTTCCCTGACGAGGTATTGGTGTAAGATCGAAATGCGAAAGACTGGATTGAGATCAAACGCCTAAAGGTTTGGTTCTTTGATGCTTTAACTCTCTAGCCAATTTATACTGCTCAATCTCTTGCTTGCGACGTTCTTCGAGGACGGTAGTTTGAAGGTTGATGCAAGCCTGATCAACCTTTGCAATATGATCAGGTTCCTTGTAGAGAAAGAATTTGGACTCTTTGCGAGGATATTTGCCCATACCCCAGAAACATTCGAATTTGAGTTTCAACAACAGGCTGCTTTGAACACTAAGCGTAACGATGTCGCCGTTGCGAATTTCTCCCCAATACTTCGATTCGGACAACGGTTCATTGCTAGCGTGACTTGGAAGACTGACGCCATTTATTGCAAGACCAGCTGTGGATTTGGTGGAGATTAAGTATCTGAAACCTTCTTCGTCACCGCGGATCTTGTTCCATTCTTCCGTATATCTTCCATCAGAAGGATAGAAATCATTCTTAAATAGCAAAAGCTTAAACGCGTATCTTGGAACACCTACTCGGACTTCGTCGCGAGTCGTGTATCTGATAGTATTGCAAAATCCGCGACCCCAAGATGTGAAAGCTTCCGTGATATTAAAAGCGATGGTTGGTAAGTAAGAATCTGGAGTAGCAGAAAACTTCGCAAGTACGCGCTTCGGAACTAAATCATTTCCTGCAGCAGAATCAATTTCTGAGTCTACAACTGTTGTTCCTTCAGTCTCGATTGTAGGAGTCTCTGTGGTATCATTCCTCGTCGTACTGGTATTGACTGTCGAAGAAATTCCGGGATATTGCGCTACCTGGGGCCGAAATGCATGGCTGGTGATAGACACACTATCCCTAGAAGCTATGCTCTGCTGCATAGAAGCATCGTCACTGAGTCTTCGTTCATCGCGCGCCAATCGTGGATGATTCTGTGTGTCTTCGGCCAAGGGTTCAGATTGAGCCCGGAAAGATGTACTAGTTACCATAGAAGGAGTCTTACTACTACTTCTAAAGCTAACCATCGCATGGTCAAATATTGTGTAACCATGCTGGAACTTTTCTCCCTTTGACTCAGCAAGCTTGAAAAATCGATGATATTCCATCGCCGACATGGGAGGGTAATTTCTGTGATGAGTCGACGGATCTCTAGGGTCCCAAAATGTTTCTGGTGGTATCATCAAGTCGAATGCTCGCGAGGATTTGTGTCGTTTCTGCGGCGGAAGATCAGTGGGATACCAACCATCTTCTCGGGGTCGTCGAAGACTAGTATTGGCGGTCTGGCCATGAGCAGGAAGTAAGAGCTGCGGCGCTGAGATTTCAGTTGGTGACATTGATGGAGAATTCATCTGCAAATGACCCAACTGAGATACAGCACCCATAAGGCTTGACGCTTGAGTAACTCCGTTGTTTACGTACCTCGTAACTTGAGTTACAATACGTGGACGATTTGAAGGTGGGGGTGGGGGCGGTGTCTTTGGCATGGCACTCACAGCTTCAAGACGAGCTTTGAATTTTGCGACTGGTTGAGTACCGTTTTGTTCTAAAAACTGTCGAGGGTGGTTGATTTTGATGTGGTGAATTGGAGTTGGGAGGTCCGCTTGATCCAACGGTACAGCCCCAGAGCTTTCCAAAGCAGACGAATCCGCTTCCACTTCCCCATATAGGCGACCATCATTCCTAGTATTTCGGATGAACTCATAACTTTCTTGTCCTACAAGATTTTCAGCGCTTAAGGTGTTTGCACCCACATTACTCAGAATTGAACTTTCGAGTTCCACAAATCTTTCAATGTCTGAGTTATTAGTGCTGAAGCTACTCGAAGTCTCGCGATCTCGGAACTTATTCGTGTCCGCGCCAGAGTCGTCACTTTCACCTTCACTCTCGGGGTTGTCTAGCAAACTCAATTGAGAAGCAGGTAGCTCAAGCTCCTCGATGTCTTCATCCTCTGTTTCGTCTGGGTCTGATTTGTTCCCGGTCAACCAAGGACTTTGCTCTAAATCTTCGATAGTAGCGCGATGTTCTGGATGAACGTGAAGCATTTTTATCACGAAACTAATTCCATAATCTGATACATCAACTTTTTGTAAAGGTCTGACATCTAAAGGTGTCGTCATGATTTTCTGGAGCAGTTGCGCATAATGTGTGGTATTTCCCAGGGGAAACGGAGGGGTTCCACAGAATGAATAAAAGAGTACTCCAGCGAGCGACCAAATATCGACGGCGTGATCATATCTCTGCTGTGTTATCGCGCTGTTATGAAGTCGATTGGTTCTTTGGCCTGTAGGTTCATATTGCCTATATTCATTGTAAACCTCCGGTGCACAATACAACAATGTGCCACAGAAAGTGCTCAAAAATGTGTCTTCCGTGTCAACCATCTTTGACAAGCCGAAGTCGGTCAATTTGACGTGGATTGGGTTGCGACTCTGACATAAGATATTGTCAGGCTTGATATCGCGATGAGTGACATTTAATGTATGGAGATATTTCAATGCGCTCAGTAGCTGAAGAGTTATGGCCTTGACTGCAGACTCCGGAAGGTGATGACACTGTGTAACGAGGCCTGTAAGATCTCCTTCAGGTACAAGCTCCATGACAAGGTATAGATAATCACCCCAGTCGATACATTCGACGAATCGAACCACATTATCCTGAGACTTATATGAGTATTTGCGTGGGATACACGGGGACAATAATAAACTTACGTGGTGGATCTTCCTCATGATGTTCATCTCCGTATCGATCTTTTGGACTCCATCATTCTTCATGAACTTTCTCTTCTCAAGCTCCTTGGCAGCAAATGGAACTCCAGTTCGTTTGTCGGTTATTCTATAAACAACGGCAAAAGCACCCTTTCCAATCACGTCGATCTTATTGTATTTTGGGCCACCTTTCCACTCTCGTCGCTTTCTAATCATTGACGAAGAGCTTGCACCTCGATTGGCAGCATTTGGGAAGAGATTAAGCTATAAATCTTTTAGCTGCTATTTTCTTTTCTGGTCGCAATAATCACTTACTGGTTGTCTAGTCTCACTAACCACAATGCCGCGTTGAATTTGAGCTTCTCGGACTCGACGCATGTAATGGGCAAAGTTTTTGTCAAAAGCGTCTTGGGCTTCTTCATTACGCTGAGGTACCCGAACGATAAAATGGAAATTGCTGGGTTTGTCGGTGGATACAGCAAGGGCGAGGACACTTCCGTTTTGTATAGTGTGTCGGTAGGGCTTGCCATCATCTTTTTGCTTATATCGAAGTACAGTACCATCAACTGAGACACCGTTGGTAGACATATCTTCCAGCATGAGGACACCATGTTCGTTGAGGTAAACACGAAAATGTTGATTGCTAATCTTACGTTCAGCTCCTCTTAGCAAAAAGTCGCATCGTTCCTCATTTCGACCAAAAACCCAGCCCAGATTGATGTCTTTGAAATTGGCTGATAGTCGAAGTGCCAAGTCGCATGGAAACAGACCTTGTGCTGCTAAGTCGGAAGTGTCACCTTCAAGGCTGATTGTATTATTTGGGTTTAACTTATTAATATCAGAGCAAGCATTGCGCGCAGGTTCGGAATCAGGATGCAGAATGCAAACGACTTCTGCAGCATCTTCATCGGTCAAACCAGAATTGACATTGCCAGGGCGATCTGCTTGAGCGAGAAGTTGAGTAGCTTCATAACCAGGATCATCAGTAATTGGCCTGAAAACAAATGCTGGAGTAGTAGGAGGTGGAGGATATGTGGAAGGAATGAAGGAGGGGTCTTTACATGGCTGGGTTAATTCTTCCTCCATCTTGAAAAGAGTGTGGAGAAGATTGTTGATTAAGCAGCAAAGTTGTTGTTGGCAGACTTTGAGAGAGAGAAATCAATTGTTCAGTATTGGTAATTCGGGTGAAGACCCTCGAGGGTGTTTGCAAGGCAACGGTGGTAACTAGTTAATCGAGGGGCAGTTCACTTAAGGTGAACATAGGCCAACCACACCAATTGTTTCTCTCGAATCTTGGATATTGAATATTTCTCTCTGTCATGTAATTAGGTTCGTTTCCTTTCTTGATGACTTGACGTGAGGTGGTAATGAACGATTCAATAAATCAGGCTCCGAAGCTCTTTACAGCTTAAGGATGAAATGAACAATAGAGATCAGTTGAAAGGAATTTGATGAATGACAAATAACATAGATTCTTTGAATATGTGCATCATCTCATAAAATTGGCAGACAGTAAAGCTTGAGTGAGTACCGTATAGTAAGTAGCAGTAAATGTTTTGTAGGTAGGTAGATAGTCTGGAGGTACTTTTTTCATTAGTAAACATCTTCATAGCAAACACATGAACATATTAGAAACTCTTGAATAGACGAACTTTGTATAGATGTATAGATGTATAGACGTATGTACAACTTCACCTGCCTTATGAGGGCCCACCAATAAATCGTGGATCAATTAAAAAATTATCAAAATTCCTTCATTCATCCATTCATTGATATGGTCACTATAAGAAAAGTTCGAGAACATTTTCTTTTAGTCGTCACAACAACACAGACAACCTCAAAAAGCTTTCGGAACGGAGTAACTTCTCTCCTGGTAAGCTATACTTAATCTGATCTAGTAGTAAGTGGGGGTTTGCAGCTCATATCCCCTTTGATTTTCAGGTCCCATATCATTCTTCTCCATTTATATATATACTCATGCATTGCACAAAACACAAAACACAAACCACATTAACCGTGCATTCAATTGTCCATCTGTTTCACGGATAAGTACCTTCGAGATCATCTTCGAGATGTCTTCTAGAAATGTGGGCATCGTAGATGTCAGATCTTATCTGCTACGAGTATTTGAGACATACGAGTTACAGTACTGAGTATATACAGTATTAATGATTCAATCACGAGGCACAATGTGGTCAGTTGCAACAGCTTGAAATACAAATCGATAAGTATCAACTCATATGTCTCCAAGAGCATAAAGATGAGGGCTCTTTCTTTCCACCATGAAAGTTTACTCGACTCATCATGTGTACTGTAGTGACTCGATATTTGAATTATTTGACTATCTCACGAGACCTGTGCCTCCTTCGATGTTCCACAACTCTGGCTTCAAAGCCAGGCTCAAGATGTTTGTATGACGCAAGTAAAGTCTACAAAATTTGGATATTTGAGATAGACTGAGTGTTTAGCAGATAAGGTTTGATTCTGAGACAATGCAAATATTGTTGATCGATGAGCAATGGAATCCATGAGATGAGACTACGTGCTTATTCTAGTTGCAAGACATCAGATCGCATAACTTCCTACCAGAAAGCACTGCCATAAAAGTAGAGGGTCGACGAGCTAAAACTGATACACTGTTACGATATATTGTCTACTAAGCTTGCACATCGACTGTTGCTGGTATATAAAAGGCATTCTCTTCACCCTCAACCTGTTTTATTGCCTTCGCGGACGCTTTTCTAACACAGTAGCTCCTTTTCATACTTGCCCTTCTTCATTAACCCTTTAGATGCTCATAAATTGAACTTTTCAGGAAGCAAAAGAGGGAACATATATCAACAGTTACATACTTAGGTAGAAGAGCAGTGAACAGCTAACGTGGCCAATTTCGTAGACAGATACGAGCTATGGAGCTATGGAGCTATGAGCTTGAGCAAGAGCCACACACCGGGGTAGTCGTCGTATCGTCGTATCTCCACCGGACCACTTTGTAAGCGAGGAAAGATCTAGACAATTGCTAGTCAGTAGTACAAGGTAGTCGTAGTCCAGTAGTGGATACTGATAAATAAAAGTTCAATAAACCTTTATGTAATCTTATTTCCTTTTCCCCTGACTCATGAAGAACTCAACAATCAAGGAATCAAATTCAATCAAATTCATGTGAAAGTTTACAACTATTTTTGGTCCAATACTTCTAATTTCTTTCAACAAAGCAAAATACAAATAAATCTTCTGGAACACAAAACAGGAACACATCTTATTAGCTATTAGCTATTGGCATCCTAGCCAAGAAAATCACAACGCACCAATCAAAAATATCACCCCACTCACCAACAACACCGAATCACGGACAAAAGTAATCCGACTCCGCAAGCACATATCCCCACCTGCGGGCGCAAGCTCTCACAAATGCCTACCATCATCAAAATCAAAATGCCTTCTCTCGCGGTGTCTACCTCAAATAACTCTTCCTCTGCAGCACCTACTTCTACACACAACACCTCCACTTCGGCTCGGAATCCCTTGCCTCCTTCTCATACTCCCAGATCTCCCATTTCTAGATCCGCGAGTCCGGTACCACCGCCTGTTTCTCCGATTACTCCTACGTTATCGCCCGCGAGACTGGCGGCGAATTCGAATTCCAACGTAAATGCGAATCCGAATGCGAATGTGAATTCGGGACCCGGCGCGCGAAATGTAATGATGGGACTGGAATCGCAATCATTGGGGAAGCTGCAACCAAATAATATCGGGGGGAAGAATATTGCCGTTATGAATAGTCATCGCGCAGCTGAGAATACTGTTCCTCAACAAATTCGAAATCATCCAAGCGCGCAAGCACAAGCACATTCATCTAGAGAAACATATACGCATACACAACAAATGCAGCAAATATCAATACCGCAACCGAAGCCGCAGGAGATTAATTTCAATGAGAATCCGGATGTGTTGGCGATGAAGAGTACGATTTCGATATTGCAGTTGCAGGCGAGGAATGCGGAGAGAGATATGGTTGCGTTGCAGAGGATTAAGGAAAGGGCGGTGGGGGATCCGGAGGGATTTGTGCGGAGTTTGGGGGAGAGGGAGAGGAGGGAGAAGGAGGAGGATATGAGGAGGAAGAATAGGAAAGTGGTGGTGGATGGTGATGGGAAATCGGAGAGTAGTAGTGATGAGGATGAGGGGTCTGAAATGGAGGGATTGCAGGAGGAAAATGGTGGGGTTGCGGCCGGAGATGCAACGTGGGAGAAGCTACCAACGCCGCAGAATATCGTCAGGTGTCCACCAGTTAATTGGGCAAAATATGGGGTTGTGGGGGAAAGTCTGGATCGCCTACATGAAGATCAGATCCGAAGACCAAGTGAGGGACATCCTGCCAAGATTAACGCGGATGGGAGCACGACGCATAAATTTGGAGATGGCACGAAGAAGGAATATGTGATGAAGAAACCAGTGGGATTAGGTGAAGTGGGCCCGAAACCGAAGAAAAAGAAATCACTATCCAGTAAATAGGTTGATTGAGTGCAAGGCAAGCTTCAAGTATCAAGCAAGACACACAGACATTGGGGAAGGAGTTCTTTTTTTTTTAACTTCGTATTATATTTTCGGCATAGGGCGGGCGGGCGGGCGGGCATGGCTAAGAAGACATGATATGATATTACGAACAAACGAGCATGAACACGAGGTTACGATGGATTTCAGGATGAGAGGCGCTATAGCATGGCGTTTTATGGCTGGCAGGCGGGCAGTTTATGAATGAACGCTCTGCAGATTTTGGGGAGCTTTTCCGCTGTACATTCTTTCATTCATTTATTGATTCATTCATTGATTCATTGATTCATTCACCTAGACTCATTCACCTAGACTTTGGATTGCTCGGCTTCTTACAGTACTTAGCCATACATAACATAGCAGAGCATAGCAAAGAAGTCCTTTTTAAATCAAAAATATTCAATATCTATTATACTCGAGTACTATGGAGTCTGTGTGTGTGTGTGCCAACGCCCATTTCTAGATATCGATATCGTGCTCGTATGTGGTCTTTCAGTCTATCCAGGACCATACCTCTCTACTGTATAAGATTAACCTCGTGTTCCAAGGTGATGCAATTCGGACTTGGATATGAGAGCTCTATGGAATGTATGCTGATATAGATCAAAAGTAGATTTCTTGTAATGTACTCGAGTACTTACCTACCTAGTACTACGAGTAGTACTGCCAACCTAAACACCGACAGACAACCAACCACCCAAGAACAAACTTTGACTTCAAAATGTACTCCCTCCGGCCTATTCTATCCCGAAAATCGTTTCCGTATCTTCTTCCAATTAAAGGATATCCATGTAGTACTCATACATAGGTACCATTCTTAAATCTCAACATTTCCATGTTTCTTTCCACACACCCAGGCCACTCACTCATTTTCCTTCTTTACAACTTCGGCTTCTCACAGCCATTTTTCCTCTCAAACTTCCTTAGTTTTATCTAACCACATCTCATTCAGATTAACCTACGCATATACGATCCACGCTGATAGGAAAAGTAATGTCTCATTGAGATACGATATCACCATCTTTCTTGAAAACAAAACTTGCATGGCTCGAGTAATGCCGAATAATTTGAAAAGGAACGATACGATGTCAAAACGAAAGAGATAAAATATATATATATATATATATAAGAAAAACAATTCTAACCAAGGGAAAAATTGCGTAAAGAGCGTAAAGAGTTGTTGATTTGTGATATATAATAATATATCACAGCCCCCAAGCTACAATTCAACGTCCTTGCGCCAGTACTCGTAGTTGAGTACTCGGCCTCGAAGTTTGTCTTCTCAATGTAATGGTATGTGAATAGAATAGAATAGAACAGAATATAATAGAATGCGAAATTCAACGTCACCATCTCCTACATTCCCTCACAGAATACCTCGCCACCTTCCATTCTCACGAATCCTTATCCTCATCCTCACATATAAATCCATCACACCGATGGAGTGAACGACCGGTATACCATGCGGTTTCTAATGTGAGCACTGAGAAGGGATGGAATCCATCATGGAGCGGGGAATGGAATGAATGAATATCGATCCGTTCCCGCTGCCACTGCCGCATCCTCATCCTCATCCCTTTTGGTATCGGATTAAGAATTTGCTTGGACTGCACATTTCTTGAATCGAAATAACACATTCGCGAGGTCCATCTTCACAAGATCCTTATATCAATATCCACATCCGCATCCATATCCATATTTATATCCCCATCCACATCCGCATACCCCTTCCTCTCCATCACATCATCCATCCAGTTGTCCAAGTCCCCAGAAAGAAGCAGTACGACATTTCATGTATCATACTGTACGTACAGTACTCCCTTATCCTCCACCTCGAAAATAACCCCTCCCCTCCCCTCCAAACCCCTCCATTCCAAAACCCATCCTTATCTTATTCCCAAACGATATACCGTACCGATAACTTTCCCTTATCTATATCCTATATCCTAAATTCTATTTCCTATGAATTCCCACCCCAAATAACTGACTCTCATCTACCATATACACTAACCTACCGTATCCATCCCTCATCACATCCTCGCATCCAGAATCCATACATTCAGATATAGGTAACCTTACAAGTCACAAACCCAAACCAAACCAAATTCCGCATAATTCTTCCTCACCGCTTTCACATACCGTAACCCACTAGCAGAAACCATTTTCGCACCTTCCCTTCCTCAGAACTTGTCAACGCCGCCTCACCCAACCCACAAACACATATCGCATCACAACGGAATTTGCCGTCTCCTTCGCATTCGCTAAGGATAATCAATACTGTACCGGTATGTATATACCTAGTACATGAAGAAGGGTATTGTTAGTAGCTCCATCCACAAATGTGCGGATAATAGATGAATAGATACTGTAAACAAGATAGTTGACGAAAGGTACAATGTACAGTACATATAGGTACTGTATAGGAGGTGTAAATAATGAATAGAGTTGGAGATGGGTACCAACCAGTATTATAGTATTTAGTTTTGTTGAGATTGCAGATACCGGTAGGTATTGACTGTATTAATACTGTATTCAGATAAACTATTACTGTAGATTCGACTATATATGATGTGACACTTGATATTTGGAGGTACTGTATACTCGTACAACCAAACACCAATATTGACATATGTAAGACCATATACATAAAAGCTCGAATCCAACAGATCCAGAATCCAGAGCCCTCCCAATGAAGAAGCCCACTCCTCTCCTTTTCCCTCCCCGCACTCAAGGCTAAAAGCCCAAAACCCTCATAAACTGATAAACGAATGCGAAACAAAATTCGACATGCAACAAAAATAGTTGATGTACTGATTCCATACATATGATACGTTGAAATACGTCCGTCCATGCTAAGCTAAGTTGACACGAATCTCTCTCGTATCCGCAATATAACACAATATACACAATATTTATCCATAAATGACCCCACATGTATGTGACAAGAATATGTGAGACCATTAAACTAATCCGAATCGCTATCAAGATCCGAGTCAGGGAAACCATTAAAAGTCCCTTCTTCATCGGAGTCTTCCAGTGAGATTTGTGTCTCCTGTATAGCATCACCTTCACCTTCCCCTTCCTCCTCCTCTTCCTCCTCACCATCATCATCTTCGTCGTCTCCTTCTTTGACACCAAAAGCACCACTGATATCCCAGCGATCTCCTTTTGCTTTTTTGCTTACGTATTTGACAAACTTCAAAACACCACCATCTCTCAAGACAATGCTCATTTTGTTCCACGAAGCCGGCATCGTGAAAAGAACTCCATCATCTTCTTCCTCCCCTGCAGCTTTGTAAATTGCTGCATCCTCATCATTCTCTTCATCCCCTGCCATGAAAACTAAATGACCTCCAACATCCTCTTCTTCGGGCTCCGGTTCAGGATCTTTTTGGGGCTTTGGTGCCTTTTTCTTTTCTTTTGGCTTTTCTTTAGTCTTGCTCTTAGATTTGGGTTTGGATTCCTCCTCTTCCTCATCGTCATCATCCTCATTCTCTTCATTCTCTTCGTCATCACCATCATCGCCCCATCCAGTTGTAGACGTTAATCCCAGATCAACTTCCAATCTCGGCTCACCCTCGTAATTCTTTGCAAGAGCGTAATCTGAACCCTTGCGAAATCTGCGTGCCAAGAGATCGTAATTTTCAACTTGACATGATGTAGCAATTTCAAGCCATTTTCTAAATTGAGTACTCGGAAGTAGAACGTTGAGAATCTCTTCGATCGGATTCAATTCATTTGTGCTATTAGAACTTTTATTGGCAGATGGTTGCTGATAGAGAAAACGGTGTTTGTGAGGTGGCTTTGCGACTTTCCAGGAGCCTTTCTCTATCTCCACGCTGCTCTCTGGTAGACCTGCGGCCTCTTGTGCTTCAACGTATTCTCGTACTTTAGCTGCAAACTTGACCGATAGGAGACCATCAAGAGTAACATTTGACTCCTCTTCAAAACGCTCGGCAACTTGCTCCAGGGTATCCGGTGTCAGGTATGTAGGCGCCATATATTTTAGCAAGAAGTCCAAATCAGCCTCTTCAAGACCGTTTTCCTCATCGTCGTCAGCCGTCGATGCCACCACAGTAACTGGCTCTTCGGTTGGGAAATCGTATTTATCGGGGTTGCCCTGCAATTGCATCAAACTGCTATTTTTGCCCCATTTCTCTTCGGCTCCCTTGACATATCCTTCCTCCCCAATTTGAGGAATATGAAACCATCCGCTAACAGCCATTCTGACCCTACCGCCATCCTTCTCCAATTGTTCTTTACTTGCAGCATGATATACTTCCTCGACGTCGTGAAAGCTTTGGCCGGGCTGCACAGCAAAGAAACTCAATTGATTCCATGCTGGCGGAATACTTTTCGAAGTATCGGGGCTGGGAGTAACAGTTTTCACACCATCATCCTCAAATTCCTTGGTAGGAAATAACCTCAAAGCTCCACCCCATTCCTCCTTCCAAGCCACATCTGGATCAGTCAAATACAAAATGTAACTAACTTTCCGACTCCCAATCACATCATCATGACATAACAAATGACAGCCTGGCGTATAAACATTGATAGCCATATCCGTCTTCCTCCCACTTAATTCTCCAGAACCCGTAATCTTCGCAACATATTTTCGAAATGATGATGAGTACAATGCATCCCGTAGCCTAAGTAAAGAAGGCAATTTTTCCAGCGCCCCATCATCCAAACCATCCAAATTCGCCAAGTCTCCCGATTGATGAATCTTATAAATGTCCGTTTCCTTAGGTGTAAAGTGAACATTTTCTCGAATTTCGTTGCGAACACTGCGGAGAAGAGCATCGTCGATCAACGGACTTATAACTTGGTGTTTATATGGTTCCGAGCTGGCATATTCTTTGGTATACTTTTTGAGAATCTCTTTATCGAAAAGACCTTTTTTAAAGGATTTCCTAGCATCTTCATCTGATAATGCTGTTACACCAAGAACTAGTCAGTTTATGGGGCAGGTAGAGAAACGTTGATTGAAAACATACACTTCTTTGCACGTTTCTTCAGAATGGTTTTGCCATTCTCGCCATTGGATTGAGTATCTGCCTTGCGCTTCATCTTGGATATAGTAGTGAGGTGTTAATAAAAGAATAGAGAGTAAAACAATTCGTGTTGAGGAAAATAAAAGACTTTAAGGATATATCAACTCATTATATTTGAAGCTTCTTCTCTAATGACGATTTTGCCAGGGCGGTGAAGTCTATTTTTATGGAACTCGAAGCGCTTAGAAAAAAGGGAATCTTGACACTTGCACGTTACACAACTTCACTGTAAATTCGGGACACAATGATTTTGGATACTATTTATATATAAGTATATAAATCTACGCGCTGTGGATGTATTGCAGGAAGGCCTTCTTGATGTATGAATAGTCTCAAGTTTGAGATTGGATATCAGTGCTTCATCAATGCTTCATCAATGTCCTTCAAAGAGAAGTTATCGGTACTCTATATTCATTGGCTACGAGGTCTTACCAATTTGACCCATTCTGATGGATTGATCATCTTATCAAGTGGAAAGTGTGTGCGAATCCTTTCATCCACTAGATTCGAAGAGGAAGTTCTATTGGACCAGCTAGATTTGGACCCCTCATGCTACCCCCACGGTTGAATTCAGGCCGATGATGACCATGTTATTGTGAATAATAAGGACAAGTTAACAATTCTCTTGTCATTCAACTACCTAAGTTCATTCTTCCCTCTCCAACTCAACTTCTACTTTCCACTTTCACAACCTCATATACCAGTACATAACAACGGCGACGATGAGCTCCTACGATATCACAGCTGTACGAGAACGCTTCCCCGCATTGCTCAAAAAACAAGTGTATCTTGACAATGCCGGTGGTAGTCAAACCCTAGGGACCGTTATAGACAGGTATAGTCATACCTCCTCCGTACCACAATCATTCATTGCATTCATTGCATCGAACACAGACAAAATCTCATACATACATCTAAAGCATCCATGATTACCTCATAAACTCCAATGTCCAACTAGGCGGTTCATACAATGTGGGCAAGCAAGCAAACACAAGTTACGCTGCAGGATACGAAGCAGCGGCAAAATACATCAATGCATCCCCATCCAACATTGGTAATTTCGTTCTACCCCCCTCTAAATGATTCAATCCGTAACAAAACATCATCTAGTCCTGGGCTCCAGTACAACCCAGAATTTCCGTAATCTTTCCCAAGCCCTCGACTTTCCACCAGATTCTGAGTTGATCATATCATCCATCGATCATGAATCCAATATCGCCTCGTGGGTGGCTCTCGCCGCTTCCCAAAAGTTCACTATCAAATGGTGGACTCCACCTTCATCCAGCAACCCAATCCTCACTCCTGAATCACTGTGTGTTTAATCGTTCCTTTAATTCCGTACTTTCCAAGACTTTGAATCCGGTTGATTGTTTTCTTCCATCTCATGTATTCCTTTTCATACCCAGTACAGGTCAAACATATCTATTCTTCTCGAAGTACTTTCAGATAGATAACTAGCTCACTATCATCTAGACGTCCCCTTCTCTCCCCCAAAACCGCTCTCATATCTCTAACCCACGCCTCGAACATCCTCGGCACCATCCATGACATCCGTGCCAGTAAGCAAATCACCTTTCTCAAATCGTACACCCCAAAATCTAAATATATTTGAGGATTCCTGCCTCATCCGTCCCCTTTCCTCTTACATTCCCACAATCCCCACCCACTAAACACACCCACTAGTCTCCGACCTCGTCCACACCATTCCCTCAGCCCTCCTCTGCGTCGACGGCGTAGCCTATGCCCCCCACCGCCCGCTCGACGTCCAAGAACTCGGTGTAGACTTCTACGCTTTCAGCTGGTACAAAGTCTACGGCCCACACATCTCTCTTCTATATGCTTCTTCCTCCGCCATCTCCTCCCTAAAAACTTTAGGTCACTACTTTAACTCTGTACGCATCATCGATTCTTTAATTTTAATCATTCCGTACTCCCCATACCTCAACTCCTACTCCCTATCTCACCTTCTGTAACCTCCCCACTTTTCACCTCCAATAAACTCTTTACCTCACATTATACTTTCAATTCTCATACTATAACCCCATTCCCCACCACTCCAAACCCTCCAAGCCCACTAACCCCCCCTCCCCACCCCCCAGTCCACAACCCTCTCCGACAAACTCGCCCTCGCCGGCTCCAACTACGAACTCACCTCCTCAATCCCACACGTAACCTCCTATCTCGCCTCACAATCCTGGGACAGCATCCGCCTCCACGAAGAGATCCTCCAAAAAACCCTCCTCCAATATCTCCTCCCAAGACCCGACATCCAAATCCTGGGTCAGGAATCGTGGGATACCAGTAAACGAGTATCCACCATAAGTTTTGTGGTTGAAGGAAAAGGCAGTCGAGAGGTGGTGGAGCAGGTGGATGCGGCGAGTGAGGGGGACGTGGGGATAAGATGGGGTATGTTTTATAGTAATCGCTTGTGTGAGGATGTATTGGGGTGTAAGGGAGAGGGCGTCGTGAGGGTTAGCTTGGTGCATTATAATAGTGGTGAGTTTTTTCGGTCTTTCTCGGTCTTTCTCGGTCTTTCTCTTATATGATATGATTCTTTGGGCTTTTGGGAATGGGAAGGGAGGGTTGGATGCTAATGTGGGTTTAGTGGAGGAAGTAGAACGCTTGATTTGGATATTTGATCAGGTTCTGGGGAAAGTATAGATGCGCATACACGAATAGAATTGCGAACTGGTTGGTATGCTTGCTTGCTTATTGCAAAACTCAAAAACTCAATAGTGATAGCAAAGCCAATTTTCAAAGACTAGTTAGTTCCCAACCCTTATTTTCCAATCTCCGATTTCCGTATCCCAAACGAAATATTAAGTCTCAGATTCCAAATTCAAATCCTGGGTATATTGTAGTACTCCGCGATCGGACCGATATTCGCTGTGCAATTTGAATTTGCCCCATTCCTTTCCTCCCCATCATTACTATATCAATGAAGTTCACAAACACAAAATAACACCAAAACAAATTATGTGCATAGCCGTTCCTAGCCCCGTCCCCAAAACATTCCACTGTTCCTTTTCACGGGCGGTCTGAACTTTCCGAATGTTTGTTCTAGCTCTTCTTCCGTCCAGCGACGATGAGGTTCGGTGCCTACATATTCGCCGCTCTGGCCGCGGGCAAAGTGTTTGAGGTATCTATAAGTGGAATCAGAACGCTATCTATCATGTGAAATAGGTCCAAGAAAAACACTCAAATAAGCTATAGCCAATGAAGAAAATAACATACTCCCGCCTAGGCATATAAATCACCTTCGTTAACCTTTTTTCTTTCTCCTCTGCAGCATTCTTCGCTTTATTCTTCCTTTTTTTTACAAGTCTTGAGACTAGACCCGTTTTGCTGTTCTGTCGAATGGTATCGTGATCATGGCTACTATCTGAGCGGGAA
The DNA here is from genome assembly GCA_000503235.1 of Sclerotinia borealis F-4128. Taxonomy (NCBI): domain Eukaryota; kingdom Fungi; phylum Ascomycota; class Leotiomycetes; order Helotiales; family Sclerotiniaceae; genus Sclerotinia; species Sclerotinia borealis. The sequence continues at coordinate 122,109 of KI628549.1, forward strand.
GAATAACGTCGTTCGGCGGGGATAACATCAACAAGAATGGCGGGAATGATGGAATCTTCGCGTATAGGAGTGCTGAGAAAGGAGGGGGCAGCATACATATGTTGGGAGTAGGTGCGTGGAGTGTAAGGGGAAGTTGAGAGGGCGGAGAGACGGTGAGAATGGGGGAGAAGAGGCTCGTTATCGGAGCTGGGGTTGGAGAAACGATATTAGTTTCTACGAGATGGAGAACAGGAAAGAGAGAGCGGGCTGAAATCTTCGCTTTGAAGAAGAAAATGTCGTGCTTCTTTACGCCTTCACTTGGAGTGATTCAAACATGCTTGAGCAGTAGAGAATGTGCTCTTGTTGGGACGAAGGATAGACAAGAACAGGAGTGAGCACTTACTCATCAAGATTGACTGAAGGATATGCAGCAGAGCTGTAACGTTGATAAGGAACAGCCAAGTCGGCCGGATATCGATAGTATAGAAGCATTGGAGCAGAGGTCATCATGGCTGATGTATCGATCAAATATCAAAAACTGGCGAATGCCTTTAAATAAGTAATGAGGGAGGACTGCAGATGGACTCCCAAACTTGCAAGAGCCGACAAGAGATTCATGTAATTCAAGACTTCTAAAAATGACCTGAGAAGAGGGGATTGAGCAATTTATGCCCTCATCCGAACTCACATCGTACGACTGAGTCCTAAGGTACGTTTAATCGATCAATAAAGTATACCAATATGTGATCAATCATAACAAGTCAACACGACTATGAAGTTATATTGATAGTTTGTATTCCCCGAAATGTGAGAAACATGAGATGTGTTTGAAATCCAGGTTTTCGTCTGCTGGTTATATTTTATAAGGTTTTCTGATCGGTAGTAGAAATGCCGAAAGTTAATTGTGAGACAAAATTGCTCTTGATTTGATTTCCCCGCATTTCTTATCTTATCTTAGCGTAATTTAGGGTTTTGTTCGTTTATCGGAGATCGGGGCCTACTGTAATTTCTAATTTCCTAATTTCAAAGACGACCAAGAAGTATATAACTCGAGTTATATTATATATTATTGCCTGATGCTTCAAGGTTGAGGTGAGCTTGATTTGTTGATTGAGCTTCTCCATGAGCTGAGGGGGGGACGAGTACAAGTACACGGTACAAGTACAAGGGGAAACCTGGAACCGACCCACCAATTTGTTTTATCTCACAAACTTGAAGGCTTCATTCGCATCTGCAAGAAACTCTTTCTAAATTCTCACTTCATTGTCAGCATATCTGCCAAGGACTTATTTAACAAAATGTCACCTCCAGCTATTATTGCTCCATCCATTTTATCCGCAGACTTTGCAAAATTAGGGAAAGAATGTTCTGATACAATTGCCCAAGGAGCAGATTGGCTTCATGTACTTAAGAACCAGTCCAAAATGAGAGAATGATGCTAATCGGTGCTTTTTGTTCTGTAGGTAGATATTATGGATGGGCATTTTGTGCCCAACATTACCTTCGGAGCTCCTGTTGTTACAAAGATCAGAAGTCATGTAGACCGACCAACAGCTAAACACGGAAAGGGAACATTCGATTGCCATATGATGATTGCTGAGCCAAAGAAATGGGTAAAAGAATTTCAAAAGGCTGGATGTGATCTTTACTGCTTTCACTACGAAGCTGCAATCTCGAGCACTGCAGCGGAAAGTCCGGAAACCACGAGCGAATTGAAGACAAGTCCAAAGGAATTAATCCGATATATTCATGACAATGGAATGTTGGCAGGAATAGCAATTAAGCCAGATACAAAGGTTGATGTGCTATGGGATATTATGGAGAACACCGATGAGAAGGAACGACCGGATGTGAGCATCTCCACAAACAAAACAAAACGAGACGCTGATAATTATAGATGGTATTGGTCATGACGGTCCACCCGGGATTTGGAGGACAAAAGTTTATGGTATCAGAATTGCCCAAGGTCACCGAACTGAGAAAACGATACCCAGACCTATATATCGAAGTTGATGGTGGATTAGGCCCCGGAACAATTGAACAAGCCGCAGATGCTGGAGCAAACGTGATTGTTGCGGGAAGTGCTGTTTTTGGTGCGAAGGATCCCTCTGAAGTTATTGCCAAGCTTCGAGAAGCTGTTGATAGCAGGAGGGGAAAACTGTAATGACAATGGAAAATGACATACAGCGGGATAACGGGACGAAGACGGATGTTCAGAAGTCCAATTATGAGTTATAGCGGACCACAAAAGCCAAAAACAGAGCAAACGGATATGTATTATAGAAAATTAGAGCTAGATTTCCGGACACACCGGTATACGTCAATGTAACCTCCAATATCCAAAACGTCAGCAAGTCTGGACTCTGAAGAGATTGCAACGCAACGCAAAACTCTTCGGCTTCGAAGAAAGGGAGTTATAAAAGAGGATATCCCCATAGTCAAATACCAGGTTTGACAATTCACTTGAGGCAAAATAGGTGGAAAGATTCCGAGAGTTCGCCGGATGATGACTATGAAGCTGTTCATTATTGGCCAAAGGAGTCGATATGACTTATTTAGCGTGGACCCGAGAACATGGGGTTGGCGGATGCGACAAAATGAAAATTGCGGGGTTGAAGACGGATGTCTAGTCGGCACTTTTGAGAACTTCAAGTACAACAAACCAAACCAAATCAAACTAAACTATAATTGAGCTCAATGTCGCTGTTAGATTTTGGTTGAAGTTATCCTTACATTTTAATTGAGGTGTGAAGACAGATATTTTTCGATTCACGAAAGTACCCCTCAATCTATTAATATATAGCACATTCATTCCAGCAAAAGCATCTCAGCCTTAGCTCTAGCCTACCATGGCTGTCGTCGATTTCCTTCTTACGCCCTATGCAATCTCAATTGCATTGGTACTCTTCTTTGTTGTGCCATATCTCACATCCAATACCGCCATTAAAAACATCCCAGGACCCTTTGCAGCGAAATTCTCAAGGTTATGGCTGCTGCTACAAGCTCGTCTGGGGTATCGATATCTCAGTGTTCATGCTGCTCACGCGAAGTATGGAAAAATGGTTAGGATCCAGCCGGATCATATCAGTATCGCAGATGATTCTGCCATTCAGTCGATTTATGGTCATAGCAATGGATTCTTGAAGTCGTAAGTGTTTGATTGGTTAGGGAGGGACGTTTTCAATGGCTAATCGGTTTTTTTTTTTCCTGTACAGAGACTACTACGATGCTTTCGTCTCTATTCAGAGAGGTTTGTTCAATACTCGAGATCGTGTCGAACATACAAGAAAGCGCAAGACTATTTCGCATACCTTTTCGACTAAAAGTATTGGCCACTTCGAACAATATATGCATGGAAATCTAGATTTGTTTGTCAACCGATGGGATGCAATGGCGGATAATGCGCATGGTCAATATGCTAAACTTGACTGTCTTCACGTACGTCCAATTCTCTTGTATGGGATTTCTCGCCCTACACTAACAAATCTATTTTGCAGTGGTTCAACTATCTCGCTTTCGACATCATCGGTGACCTTGCATTCGGAGCTTCATTTGGCATGCTAGAACAGGGAAAGGATATCACGGCCATCAGAAAGACCCCTGATGGACCAATCACTTACGCCCCGGCTGTCGAAGTTCTTAATCGCCGTGGTGAAGTTTCTGGCACACTTGGATGCTTGCCACAACTCAAACCATACGCCAAATACTTACCAGATCCTTTCTTCAGTCAAGGTCTCGCTGCAGTTCAAAACTTGGCTGGCATTGCTGTTGCTCGAGTGAGCCAACGTCTCGATGGTGAGAAAGAGGATGGTCGTGTTGATCTTCTCGCCAGACTTATGGAAGGCAAAGATGAGACAGGTGCCAAACTTGGCCGCCAAGAATTAACTGCGGAAGCTCTGACTCAACTTATTGCTGGCTCGGATACTACATCCAATACTTCATGTGCAATTCTCTATTGGATTTGTAAAACTCCCGGTGTCCTTCAAAAACTCCAAAAGGAATTAGACAATGCAATTCCTGTGGGCGTCGATGTCCCCAATTTCGATATGGTCAAGGATCTGAAATACATGAACAATGTCATCCAAGAAAGTCTCCGTATTCATTCCACTTCATCGCTCGGACTCCCTCGTACCGTTCCTCCCGGAGGGGCCGAAGTATGCGGACGTTTCTTCCCAGGTAATACAGTCCTCTCGGTACCAGCCTACACAATTCATCACTCCAAAGAAATCTGGGGAAGTAACGCGGATGATTTCGTACCAGATCGATGGGATAACTTGACCGAAAGGCAAAAGAATGCTTTCATCCCATTCAGTTATGGACCAAGAAGTTGTGTGGGAAGAAATGTAGCCGAGATGGAATTGGCCCTGATTGTGGCTACTACGTTTAGGAGATATGACTTTGATTTGTATCAGGACGTGTTGGAGACGAGAGAGGGGTTTCTGAGAAAACCGTTGGAGTGTATGGTAGGGATTAAGAAGAGGGCGAATATTTGAGGGAGGAAGGGTCATATTTGTTTTGTATATGTTTAGCTTGTAGGTAGCATATGGGATGGATATTTGTTTTTGTATATTATTGAAAATATGTATTCTTATTACGAACATCATTCCTGTTTCAATGCAGCAGGTACAGGTATACTTTGCTCAAGTGAACACATGCAACTTTCTGGTCAGCTAATACCCTCGCGCCCGAGACTAATCGATGCGTGCTAGGCCAATCAGTAAACGAACATGACCTAATTGATCAGGCAAATCATGGTTGGTCATTCCTTCAAACGTGACGAGAAGTCCTTGGAGGAGGGCCTTAGCTACCTCTAATGTTCCTTGCTGGATGTAGGCCTCTGCCAACGGAAGAGCCAGACGTCGAAAAGCTTTTGAGTTTTGCTTGCCATGAGCTTCTAGCTGCTTAATCTCGTCAAGAATCAATCTTTCAGCCTCCTTTGGGAGTTACAGTTCACAGTACGGAGTAGACATCGCCTAGGTGGTATATCACATGATAACGACCTGTATCGCCAGGGATCGTCTTGAGACACGCCTCGAGATAGTGCGTGTTCAGATTTTAACCTCGTATCATGATACCATGCCGCGTACAGTGTTCTTTAATCGAACCACTTGTAGCTCTAGTCCATAGAGTACCGTCAAATTCTTCATAACTCTTCTTTGTCGAAGTTTTTGCTCAATATTGCGCTTTTCGTCCGGAGAAGAAGTAAGCGTCAGTACACACAGTATGATGTTATCTCTTTCGAGTCGATGGTAACGCTAGCCTAGAAGCCGTGACCCATCTAAGTTTCGAAGGCTATCATGATAGCATCTTATTTAGAGATAGATATGAGCTGTGAATATCAACCTTAGTAGCTGCAGCTCCTCAAATTCAAATAGTTGGGATATTTGATGCCATGACTGGTCTCTGATCGAGTATACCAGCTGACCATCCTCTAACGCACCCAGCACAAACAAACTGAGCTGAATGTATACCTCGATAGTTTGCTCGATATTGGTCTAGCTTGAAAAGAGACATGCGATGTGCTCGTTAGAGCCAGTGCCATATGGTTTGAACTCATGCAATTGTCACGGTCATCAGTTCTGTAGAAGACTCCACGAAACAGTATGTCTTGTCGAAGTTGGGAACAACCCAGAGAATACATGAGAACCGGCAAAGTGTTGGTGAGGCCTTTCGAGGAAGCTAGGACAGATTGAGAAGATTTGCTGTCGCCGGGAGAATAGATATTGGGTCGCGGACTAGGCATATACTGATACGGAATGCTTGCTATATCTTGGTCGGTTGAGATATCAGATGACTATTGATATTGTTGTACCTGAGGGAACTTTTACTCGGGAAAAGAAATGTTGGATATTGGAACAGGTGCTGCCTGCCCAATTTGATGTATCCTCAGTGATTGTTGACATTGTTGAGGGGCCGTGACCGATAAATCCCTCGAATTTGACCGAGATGGTGAAGATCGAGCTGGTATTTCCCCTAGCACGTGCCCAAAGATATTGAAAGGAGTGAATTTTGACCTTGATGCCCTAGATTAGTTTGGCAGCGAAAAGATCCTCTGCAAAATATAAGACATAACCTTCGAGAAATGAATCCGGTCAAGAATGTGTCTGTTCAGCATCTCAACAAAGAGTTTCAGCAATCAACCCGGAATTCTTCAATTATAGTTGCCCAATCCTATTGTATCTTTCGAGAATTCATGAAATACATGGTGAGCGTAAAATATGATCGGCTCTTTTGGAAGCGAAATATGAGATAGTCTGGTGACATCCAAAGTAGCCCGTCGTGCAACTACCGGTATATCCTCCACGTTTTTGGAACGCGCCTTCGGTATCGACCTCCACATACAGACTATCAGACGCATCTTGGATGACATATTGCCCTTCCGAGGTAAAGCTCCAGTAAAGACGATATTTGTAACTCCAGACGAAACTGAGATTCTAGGACTTTAAGGGTTTTGGGTAAGAATGAACTAATTTGTTGGGAAGAAGAGTTGTCGTGCAGATGATTGCAGACAGAAGGATGCGTCACGCGGGTATCTATTCACGAGCTCTACAGGCGATTTGAGAACGATCTCAGAAGAAATGTTTTGCTACAAGGCAGATGCTGAATTCAATTAGTGATCAGTGAGGAAGATTGCTCGTACAAGTGTCAACATATCTAGCAATGGTCAGGTGATTAACAATGATAAGCCACGGTTCATCGATGTCACTTTATCCACATTCTAGAAACCAGTTATAAAACTGAGTATAAAGGCTCTATCTCGACTCTTAAATATATCGGAATAGATCGAAGTAGTTGCGGCTTCTAAAACGTTGCCAACGGGAAGCACCTTTCTGACACTCATATCGCGGAGTGTGAGACGAAAATGGAGAGAAGCTACGAGGTAAAATATGCAATACAGAAATATCTCCCTAGTATAATAACCGAATACAGGAAGCCATACGCTGCCTAAATAGCAGGAAAGCGTCTCTGAAGCTCAAGTTGGACGATATGCGGGGCTCGGATGACATGGTTGAATGGCTGGAACTACTTGGTCACTCAGTACAGGATGAAGTTCGTTAATGGTCTAAAGATGTTGCTAAATATAACAACAGGTTGAAAATTTGAATGGTCTGAATGCTATACACGTCTCAGAGACGAATGGTAAGGGAAGCACCTGTGCATTCGCGGCGTCGTTCCTCAAGGCTTACGGCAATGACACTGGATACCCGCAAAACATTGGGCTCTACACATCGCCACACATGAAAAATATACGTGAGAGGATTCGCATCAATGGCGAGCCTATATCGAAGGAGCATTTTACGATGCGGTTCTTCGAAATCTGGGATAAGTTGCCAGGCCAGGCCACCCCGATATTGGATATTCCTCGATATCTCCAGCTCTTGACTCTCCTCTCTTTCCATGTCTTTATTGAGGAAAAAGTAAATGTGGCAATTTATGAGACTCACCTTGGTGGAGAATTTGATGCAACGAATGTCATAAGGATGCCGCTTGTGACAGCCGTTACACCAATTGCAATGGATCACGTCAGTCTGCTCGGTCCAACAATCCAAAAAATTTCCTGGAACAAGGCAGGGATCTTCAATCAGGTAGTCTAGCCTTCTCAGCTCTTCAGGAACCAGAGGTTGCTATGGTACTTGAGCAGCGAGCGGCCGAGAAAGGAGTTAGGCTTAAGTTTATCGGCGTCGACTCTGCACTTCCGACCAGCGCGGCGGCGCTACAGCCCAAAGTCCAGAAAATAAACTGCTCTTTGGCCCTCGCAGTAGCCCGGGCTTGGATAGCTTTGAAGGCACCTAAGATGCAAGCTATAATGGAAGATAACATTGCTTGTGGCATCGAGCATTTTGCCTGGCCAGGACGGTATCAGCAAATCAACGAGCGGAATTGTCAGTGGTTTCTTGATGGAGCGCATAATGATTTGAGCTTGCGACATGCTGTGAAGTGGTTCGCCGAAACGGCCACGGGGAAACAAAAGTAGGTTATGGTGTTAGCCTGTGAGACGTAGACTGCATATTAACCCTCCGTAGTCATGCTGTCACTTCCACGCGCATTCTTATATTTAGTCAAATTTCAGCCCGAGATGGCGTGGCACTTCTGCGTAGCATCGCCGAATCTCTACAAAATCATAACATTCATATGCAATACGTCATTTTTACCACATATGATGAAAGGCGAGATGGCCAAACAAGGATTGGTATGTGCCAACATACTTCAGGATAGAACACGAGCTAATCGTCTTTATAGATAGAAATCTGAAAAATAATTTCTCGGCAGACGTCCAAGAGCGTTATGCCGAGACTTGGAAAGGTTTGGATCCTACGGCTACGGTAATACGCGAGCGGACAGTTGAAAGTGCTTTAGATCGGGCTAGGGAACTCGGTAATCAGAATAGCGGTATGCAAGCCTTGATAATAGGGAGTCTCCACTTGGTGAGCGGCGCGCTCTGTCTGTTAGATTCTGATTAGTGTTTATGCCGGAGGAGGGTCGACAGTGTGGTCGTCATTGCGGTGGAAGAACCGCATCATTTATACTGTTCTCATTGGAAGGTAGAGCGGAGGTAATGTTCTATGGAAAAAGGATTTGAAGAAAACAAATCCCATAAATCGCGGGCTTACCCTCTTGTCACTATCCCACAGGCTCACACTCCTGGTATTCCAAGGTACTCGGTGTCCATAATTTCCCCGACTATTGGCTTTTCCGGTTCAGTGCGCCTTTGCCGAGCCTCAGGTCTATAGTCTACTAACGTGAGTCGTGACACAAGTCTTGTTTTAGTGGTCGAGCAACAGCCAGAAGTACTGCGAAACAATCACTCAAGATATGCGCCAAAATAACGTACCAAAGAAGCTAGCGCAAGATATCCCAAGCGTAGTTGAGAACCATGGTCGAAAATTAAAGATTTCGCCTCCTCCCCAGCCAGTGGGCGATCCGGGCCCGCGCGGATGATTTGTAGAAGCTCTGAAGGGGAGAATTACACTATACTGCACTATAGTGGAGGGCTAGGATAGTTCATATAAACAACGAGGTCAAGCGGTCTCTTCCACTGCGTATTTGGGCCATTCTTACGTATGTTCCCATAGCCCAGTCCCTCGCCGAATGAAGCGCAGAACGTATGGATATCGGTTTGGCTCGCATTGACGCCTACTTCCTGTTGGTATCTCGTGTGTTTGGACTGTAATTCCCTTACCCTTCTTGCCTTCTCTGTTGCGGAAGGAATGGTCTAAGCTTGCTCCCGTCAATATAGAATTCATAAAGTATAAGGTCTTTGCACTCGAGTATGTACCAGCGAGGACCGCTTTGGCACATGTTGCAGACCCATCGAAATAAATCTTCGACTCGACTTCATTAATGTGATGAAATTCTCGCGATCAGTAGGTACAGCCATGTTGACCCCATATTGTATTGTGGAAGGATGCAAATCAACCGTTGGTAAATAGCGAAATCGATATAGAATTTGGGTATTGCTCACTATTATCAATTTCCCACAGCAACAAGGAGGACTAACGAGGTATCTCTGCATGAACACAATTCAAAGACTTATTACGACGAGAGCGAGCGTCTAAATTTTGCAAGAGATCGTGGAGCTGAGTGTGTACTCCATTTTCGCACTGGACGGCTTCTAGCATTTTAGAGGAGTGAAATACTAGTATTGGCAAGAAGTTGGCTTGTATGATGAGAAAATTTCAAATTGGATACAAAAATTGAAGATAGACGTGGACTCGGTTTGAAGAAATTGGAGCTCTAGGAACGGGAAGCCATATCCACTGTCATACTCTCGGGAATGACCTAGAAGGACGGCACCCGGCAACAATGCTAAGATTCTTGGGTGGCTTTCCGACCGAGTAGGAGTTAAAGTCTGGTAACTGGTAATGTTATGGGAGGCTATATGCACAGGTCTCAGTCAAACAATTTCAAGGATTTCTTGACATCTAACAGAAGGGAGCACGCTGGCAACCCATTTATACTCACTACTAACTTAGGAAAGAGGCAATGCAATGGCATTCATTGAATCTTGAGCTGGCAGGTAGATAATTATCTGAGCCTTCAATGATCTCGGCTAAAGACAATTAGACAATATTGGACTAGCTCGCTCCAGTGACCCCTGCATTGGAGCTCGGGTGGCTCCTATGGATCCCTTCGTTGGAGACTCGACCCAATTTGGGTAAGCCCGCTTCAATGATCTTGCATGAGATGTCGGCGCAGAAACTGCAGATCCCATGCCCAAAGACGTTATGGTATTGGAAAGGTGTTCTAAAGTAGCAGACTCTTATCTACCTGCGCCCATAGTTTGCATGCTTGTGCATATTATGTTTCTAACATAAAGGTCTCCTTTGTCAGGCAGAGTGGCCGCCTCGCTTTGTTGTAAATTTTAAACCACTCGAGATGCCTTCACTCATTTCATTGCTGCCGGCTCCGAATTTTAAAGATCTTCAGCAGGTAAGAGGCTACCCAGAATTTTTCAACAGACCCGGACTCACCATTACTTGACAGAAATGTGAGCGAACCTCTCTTGATATTGGCCAACTTGTTTGCAGACCTCCAAGCAAGAACGCATGGAAGTTTTGCTACATGGCAGCAGACGATATTGAGCCACAAGATTCGGACTGGAGCAAAGCAGTGTCAACACCAGGAATATATGTTCTTGGGAAAAGGGTCGACAGGTTTTACGAAATTGCCATTGATGAACTATATATTCCATGGCTTTTTCATCACAAGTTTCAGTTTCTCAACAGCATTGAGTTCGAACCCCTGTTCCTTTACGATCCAACGCAGCCAACGGATATAGAAGTGTGCCTATATGGTGTATGAGGGGCGAGAAGAAGATCTTCTATTCGCTTTCTCGAAAATGCCCATGAGGCGATTTGGTCTCGAAGCAGTCGGGGACTCGGATTATGCCTTCGCTCAGTTGCCCCGCCAAACCTGGAAATAGCACTTGAGTGGGCTATCTTGAGCCGCGACATACTGGTGACCTCAATGCGCACTTCGTTTATAGGTAATAACACTGACTGTCATCAGGTATCTGAGCCTATAGTTGCCAGAAAATTTACCCTGTGTTTTCTGTTGCTCGCTCTAGCTTTACTAAAAGACTACAATACTAACTCGGCCATCCAAATACTTGAGAAAGACGAAGATAGTCTGCTGCAAGCCTTTATGAAAGATCACACAGACCTGTTTCTGGCCGCGTCTGCAAAATACCGAAATTGAAAAACAGAAACTCAAACAATTGGACTTGTACGCCGCTTGCTCATACTTGCTGGTTGCACAGAGGATTCTCACCAACTCAAGTTCGATCAAGGGTACACGGCTATTGATGATCTCAACTTCTAAGGTTCTCTTGTTGGCGTTACTGGGTCAAACTGCTTTGGGAACTTCGACTTGCAAACGATACTCAACGCCCTTCCCAGGTCCAAAGCCATCACCGATAAAGATATCGATCGCTTCTATATCGCCAACTTGATCGGTCAAATGATGACCTTCCTTCCAATTGGGTTGCAGCCAGATTTGGTATGGTGTACTAGACCGTGACTAGAACAACGCTAACATTCTCCAGGGTCTTCCAACCAAGGCGCTTGTGCAACTACCGCTCAGCCAGAAAATATGTATCCAATTAGATAGCTATACGCTCAGCGTAAAAAAAGAGAGGAATACAGAAGCTTCTAATATAATTCTTCTTGGTGGTGGCGTTTATGAATGCGAGAAGGGGTGCAGCGGCCAAAAGCTGGGTAACAGGGACATGGTGAGCCTCCAGCTTGGTGGCGTCGTGACAAGATTCGTTTTCCAGAGACTCACACAGTATGTCAATTTTTGGTAACATATTCCTAACACTCACCTTGAGCAGTGCTAACAAGTGGTATTAGCATGCCATCGCCGTCTGAAGAAGTCGGGCTGGTGACTCTTTCCATTGATTACGATGGGTGGTACGAAGACCATAAAGGTGCACATTGTCTTTCTGACAAAGTCTTAAGAGTCATTCAGACGATGAAAGTAGGCCAAAAAGTCCTAATTATAGCAAACGAGAATGGGAATCTAGGAGTAGAGAAAAAGGATAGGAGAAAGGAGATGCGCATTTGGTCAGTTCACTCCTCTACCTTTCGATCTTTGCTGACACGATATAGCCTCCATGTTTCGCACGTGTTAGCATCTCATACAATTGAATTATTAGTTTCAGAAATTTTAGGAAGATTTTGCAGCTAGTACTGGTCTCTCCGGCCAATTGATCCTATAGATCCCTAGAGATTCCAGCTTCGTAGAAACTTCCCACAAGCGACAAAACTTTTATAAATTAAAAATCAACATCCCCCACTTAAGATACAACATAATCATAAAGAAATTCAGAAGAGCGTAACAACCTCTCGTCCCCTTCAATACAATTGTGATGGCTTTATCACCCTTTTTTTCCTGTGGTGGCAAGCAAAGCATGTTTTTATGGGCTAGAAGTGTACAATCAATTCTTTTCCTTTAAAAAAAACCGACCTTTTCCGTAACACACAAAGTAGATCTTTGGTATTCTATGATGATGTAGCCCTCAAATGATACTACCGGTAGTATTTTATACAATTATTATTAAAAATCAAAAGAAAATCGTCTTAGTGTTGAGGGCTTTGGGAGCTAGAAGTAGACAGTAGATAAACCTTTGGGGGGTTATAAAGACTAGTCGAGTTAGCTAAGGGGGGTGGCAAGAAAAAGAGTAAGGAAAACTAGCCGAAATGCCTAAGGGGGACAGCTAGTTCGGAACACCTAAAATTTGTATCGAAACCAGAAGTGATACTTTCTCAGGGTACGAGTTGCAGACTAATATGACATGTGCATTCCCACCGCCATGATCAATATCCTTTTGGGGATCATTACCTTGCAAACTGGCAAACGGCAAGCCTGCGACGCTAAACATGAATCTGTAGAATTCAACTCTTACTAATCACCGTCTCGAACTTTCAGGATGGCCAGAGAACTGGACTAACCCTCGACCCTCGATAGTCCCCTGAAGATACATACCGATAACACACCAATTTTACCTAGATTCCCAGAACTTCTCCATATCATCATCATGGACAATTAGACAGGACGGCTCAAATAAGTCTTTTTACGTCCCGAAGCTTGATGATATCAGACTCATTTGTAAAGTTCTGTCCATCTTTTGATACACAGACTCCTTGAAAAGCTCCAACCCGATAACTAAAGCCATTCCTTAATACAATGTAAAGTAACATCAAGCAAGTCGTACGAGAAGATGAAGTCTTATGAGACCCGCAAAGAGGCAGCAGACTCAATCTTTGACCAGTTCGAGAATTATTCCAGCCATCTCACTCTGTCTGGAATAAAGAAGTAATCTAACCACTTTTCATCAGTCCATTCGATATTGATATTATTGCTGAAGAAATTGAACTTTAGATGAAGATCCTTCTATCTTATGGGTCACATATACTTTCAGATATATAGATGATATTATGCCTAATGCTGTCACTGGACCCTCAAACTAGACCCGAGAACTCATTCAGCATTTCTCAATTGTTGGCCATGGGAAATGCAGCCATTCAGAAAGGTATAGATTTACTAAAGTCTGTTGCTAATTTCAGATGTCACTCAGATGTGGTTATAGAAAGCATAATCTTCTTATGACTAGACTACTTTTTCTCTATCAATAGGAGGCGTTCCGTATAGTTTTTGCAAACAAAGTAAAATTGTCATACAGTCGATGGACTTTCACACTTTATAGTCATATCAAACTCGTGAAGTAGTATTAATATCTGGGAATGGTCTAGATGACTGATATTGTCTATGAATATAACTGGAAGAATATGTTTAGTAGGTTGAGATGGTTAGAACATTAGTCCTTTGTCATTGGACCTAGATAGCTGCAGTCTCACCAATAGTCCAGCTGGTCTAAGATTTTCAGGATATGAATTTAGACTAGATAGATATTTAATGATTTTTAAGCAAAAAGGTGACATTCTTAGCATATCTGGTCCGAAATGGACTAGATGGTTTTGATATTTTCTCTTCAGGACTATTGGATAAACAGAATAGATGTTACTCTGCAATCCATAACAAAGAAGCTGGTGGCTTTCACGGCAGATTCTCAGATCAAGGTTGTGAAGTATTGTTGGAAACACAAAATTGATCAATCAAACACATGTTGTATCTTGTGAGATCTTGATAGAACGATGCTCTTCATATCCTAGCTCTATTGGAATGGAATTCAATATCTCGTCATATTCAGATGGATCCTAGTCCCAGTGTTATGGAAGAAAACAGAGATCTCGACAGGATGTCATTGGAACAAATATGTGAATTGACGTTAATACCATGTAATTAGTTGCTAATATGCTGCTATCTTCTCGAATCTTCGCAGTTGCTGCTCTTTATATCATAAATCTACTCGAAATGTCATACATTGTATCATATAGTTCAAAAGAGGAGTTTCATGAGTATCATTGAACCACTTGGATGTTCATTGTTATCTATTTAAACTTTGTCAGGCCTTACACATATATTGAAAATTTACTCAGAATAGCATTCCTTACATGATGCTAGCTCCCATAATACCAAGAAAGTTGAAATTTCCACAGGATGTTGTGTTGCTTCAGTGAATGTTCACCATCTAGAGGGGCTAGTCAAGTTACCCCCTCGCTTAAGGTACAACATTCTGTGTATTTATAACTAGTAGAATCAAGGACAAGTTCCGGAATGCAGGATCTTTAAGATTGTCACCGTCTAGGCACACCGGGATACTTACTTGGGGCTTGAGCTTTTCTACCCATAGTTCGAGTACCTTGGAATTCCTCTTCAACTCCACCTCCACCTCCACCTCCGCCAACTCAACAACGACATCAACAACAAAGAATTTTGAAATTATTAACAACCTCTGAGTAAGTTCAAGATGAACGTGGTAGTTATTGCAAAGGCTGGCCAGAACTTTCGCCAGCTGGCCTGTATTCGGAGTCGAAGTGGTAAGTAATTTCATTTTTGATCAATACTCGCTCTCCTCGAGCTCCTTCAGGATACGAAATCGGCCTTCAATGAAGCAACTGCTAAATTGAACCTACTACTTAGGACGCATCCACGAAGTTATATTCAACCTATGCACAAATATAATCAAGATACTTTCTTCAACAAGCAACAGACTCCAATTAGAGCATGAACTCCGATTTGCGACACGCTTTCAATATGAAGAATGGGCTGCAAAAACCAATCGTCTCGATAATCCGTTTCCTTTTATTCTTACTTGCCTCGTCCTAGGATTTACATTTGTGCCTTCCATTGGTTATGATGCCGCCAACAATACAATTTCAAAGAGAAGATTTGATAATGAGCTGGAGATAAAGCAACCTCATCTCGTTTTTGATATCACAGATCTAAAGCAAATTCGGTATTGCTTCTTACTTATGGGATCTTTCGCATGGAGATTCTTAGACCAGCAGAATACACCGCGCATGACGCCTCTATCCGCAAGTGTCTTCTTCACCGGAGGACATCATGCTCGAAAAGGCGTAGAGGCGACACTTTATCAGAATTACGATCCATTTCTTGACGAGATAGAAGTTGTTGACGCCTACACACTGAATGCTGTTTGGCCGGAGGTAGAGTGGATGGTACTCGTTGGACAAGTTTATGATCTCGTATCAAACCACCCCCAAGGTTCGCATATCCCTTACAATCTTACATTATCAGGCCATATAAGGTTAAATATCTAACTGAAGAGATCCTTACAGCGAACCAATACCAATCTCCTGCTCCAGTTGCCAGACCACTTTCATTACAGAGTCAAGCTTTGACAAAGTTCTTCAACACCATATCTCTAGGACGACTTGCGGACTTTCCACGAGCCTTGAAACGCGTGTCGCAGCTATACTACTTCTCCTCGGCAGCAATCTCTATGGCTCGCGCACATCCTCCATGTTTAGTGTTTCCTATTTCAAGGGAGATTTTGGGTAAGGCGTTGGAAAACATGTCTGAAATAGACCTAAGTCCCTTTTACGATCTAACTCCAAAGCGACTTCTACATGTGCTAGAAAAAGTAATGCGTTCAAAGAACCGACTACATGTTACATCGTTAAGTCTGTCCGGCAATAGATTAATTGATTATAAAGTTCTAACTACGATTCTCAACGCCTTTCCCAACCTCAAAGCCCTCCATCTTCTTGATACCCCAAGAATAACATTCGCTAAGAAGATGGAACTCCTTCGAGAAACAAAAGTATCGGAGTATCATGACTCGGAATTATATTCTCTGCCATTCATGTCAACCATTGATAGCTCTCGATATGATGGTGTCAAATACCCGCACTTTTTGGTTACCCAAGTTATTTACGTCATACGCCGTAGCCCGGAGACATCACATCTCGAGGAGGCATACAAAGCAGGCTTGTATGGCTTGAATCTCCAAGAGGTTAACCTAACACTCCCATCTATGGTTAACGGACTTGCAAATTTTATTCGAGTTACATCTATGCCAGGTACGAATCGAAAACACATGTCACACGGTATGCGCATTCTGGCCAAATCCATGGCAATGTCGGAAATAGACGGCGAGATGAAGATTGCGCCGATATCCAATGCTCTGTTTGAATTCAACTTAACAAGCGAGGATGAAGGTGACAAGGCGGAGGAGCGGACGAAGAATCATCGTCAAACTCCTAGACTATTGAACGTAGGTAAATGGAACTTGATGGTCATTTGCCAATCGTATAAGCCGGATTTAACAGCAGTCGAAGAAAAGTTCCACCAAAAATATGCATTTATTAGGGCGGAATCTTACGCCGAAACTTACCCCAACACAAACCGCGGTAAGAAGCGTAAAGCTTCAGTCGCGTTTGAAGAGGAAAAAGAACCAAGACTGGCAGTGGCTGATATTGACGAGTTTCTCCAAATGGCTGCTATAGGCGAGGAAAAGAAGACGATGATGCAGCAAGCTCGAGCTAGCTGGGAGAAATGCACTGGTTCATTGGACCTGCAGATGTGTAGCAAGGCGGAAGTAATGGAAGTCGTAAAGGAGGCCAAGCTCTATGTCATGATGCAAGATGAAGAAGGCAAGTTGAGCTTGAGAGTCTTCGAGTAGGGAGGAACTTCTTTTAGTGGTGGTACTTCGGGAGGGTGCTGAATCATGAATGGTAGTGGAACATTCATAGGAGACAAGTGACAAAATCGATACTTTCAACAGCATTTGTGTCACGACTGGTAGAGGAGCGCTGGAACGCTTGTAAAGAATGCATATTTGGGGCAAATTCAAGTCAGTATTGGGGTTGCGACATTCATCTGGTATGAATTATTGGGACGAAATGGTTTTCCGTGACTCCGAATCTCGTTTTTTGCTACAAATAGTAGAGCTGATTAGTACATATTATAGCATAGCAAGTAATACTACCATCAAGAATCTGTTGCTGCATTCATATTGAGATCTTTTGTTGGAGCTAATATTAACACTGCTGAAGCTAACAGAGAAGGCCTTTTACGATGGCAATGTCTTTCATGCTTATACTTTTGTGTTTAGTTTACATTATTACTTTGTTAATACTCTTTTAGTTCAGAGTTGAAAATGGTTCCTTATATCAAAGAAGGAAATAGGAAACGTCTCTTCTTCTCTCCAGTTTCAACCTTAGAGATATTAGCGTGCATGAAGAAGTGCCATTGCATGTTATTGACTTTGTTTTCTATCCTAAAAAGCCTCAGTAGCGAAGGGCAGTGAAGAAATTCCATTGTTGGCGGAAAGATTCCTAGTTAGTGCAAGCATTGTGTGCTACAAAACAAGACAAAGTATGACACCAAATACGAGAAAAGGTCAATATGCTGGTTCCTTCTTCATTTGAGCCAGTTCAGTCCGATTGTCACTTCATTTTTCTCTAGAATTATCTACTAACGATATGTTTCTTGCATTAGAATCATCTTGGTCAAAATGTTCTGTAGTTATTATCTACCACTTCTCAAAGTAGCTTGGCACCAGATTTCTCTAACCTTGTGAGGATGTTTCAACTCTTTCCTATTACAGCTACTTATCCATGTATTCACAATCTATCAGAGCTATCGCCAACCGGCCTTTTGAGATTCGACTCCTTATCATGTACGACCATTTGTATGTGCGAAATAGACAAGTCGTAACTGTCGTGACGGATGGGACCAAAACTAGGGGAAATCTGCAGATTACTGCCTCATTACATCTTCACGCGTATGCGTTCTGTACCATCATAAATGAACCACTCCTCGCCTTTTATCCAGCAGTCCATCATCGTCAGAAATTCTCCTCCCAACATTCGTTTTCTTCACACACACGTACTTTGTCTTAAAATCTATGTTCGGATCACATAATATCAAATTAATAATCCACACGAAAGGTGGGATTGTTTCGAGATGGTCATAACAAGATCTGTCTTGTGCATGAAAATGGCTAGGTAACACGTCTCCGAGAATGCGATTGGAATACCAAAGGTTTAAACAATCCATTTGTTTGCACGACCACAAGCCTTGCCATGTGAATTGAGTTCAAGCTAAGATGTCCACTCATTCACGACTGATTCTCTGGATTTATACATTCTTCGATTCGATGTAACCGACAATAATGAAGAGATTCCTGTTTTGGATGTAACAGACCTCGACAAAAACTGGTACTGCTTCGTCAATGTTTACTCCGACTCCTACCTTCAAGGTTGGGGAATGATCAAAGACTCTGGAGCCTCAGAGATGTATCCTCTGAATGTTGAAGAATATGTGAGCGCCTATGGCTATGAATAAAAGTATTATAGAGATAATTGAAAAAAATGGGACCGAGGTTTGAAAAAGCTAGGCCTTCTCGATCCTCCTGTGCTATACGGTGCTTACCCATGGAAAACATGGTATACACGTGTTATTGAAGAGTAACATCTGATTTTAAGTGTTCTTCAAGGTTTGTTATTCCTCCTTACAATCTTGAGGTCTTTTTCCAGTCACGGTATCACTGTTGGCGCCCCGCGACGCTTCTATCAGAACACAGAAGCTAATGAGAGAAAGGTTCCATTGCCTAGTCGTAGAACTACCTGCAAATGATTAAGCTTTCACCTCTCCTGCCTATCTTTCAATCTGCCTTGAAATTTGCCATGTTCTCGACCCCCGCGATTATCACAAGCTCTGCAGCTGCATGATATTTTTAGCCAAACAGCTGGAGGCCCAGCAAATCTTTCACCTGGATCCTTTTGATTCATTACATGAAAATGTTTTCGGGACTTTAAAATCCTCAAGGAAATCCGGGGTGTTGCCGTGTTGGAAATTGTAAGTCTTCGTGACAAATCAAAACATAACGACATATTGCTAGTCACGCTAATAAATGACTTCCCGAGTCCCGGGTCTTGATATCTACTGGATACTACTCAGATTTCATTCGCAAAAATATACCAATATTGGAAATCAGAAAAGGCTGGGGTCATTTTATTCAAACTTGTATGTACTGCCTTGTACATGCCACTAAAAAGACAGGCACGTCACCAAGTTCAGAGTCAGAACTTTCCGAGTCTGAAGACTCCGAATGGGCTGCTATAGATAAGGACTAACTTTCCGAGGAGAGTATCCAAGGTGACTAAAGTTCCAAATATCGAAGTTTGAGCAACCAGTATATGAAACATATTATTTCATTTTTTAGAAGAGGTCATATCTACCCGGAAGTTGAAGAACGAAGATAAACAAGCAGGGCATGAGAACGTACACAAAACAAGATTTGCTTCAACTGAAATCAGTAGAGAAGGAATCTCATTGATATATTTCAGTACTACTGAATCCCATAAAAAAGACAAATTCGATACCGGTATATCAAAAAGATTTATTTGCTAGATTCAGTCCAAACTATCGGAATTGACAGTCTAGATCCGCTGTCCCATGGAATTCGGCTCGTTTATTTGCCTGCGCGTTTCCGAGACAAGTGGCTTCCGGGTGCCAAAGATTCTCATCAAATCAAATGGACTCTCGGCAATTTGAGTATATGTATATAGCCAGCCGTATTTATATGCCCTACTAGGTATACTTACTACAGTCCTCTGCGGGGCAAAGGCGGTGTAGTTATGATTCCTTGCATATACACAATCATTATCTCCTGCTGCCTAATTGAGAGGCACGCATTAACGCGTAAATAACGTGACAAGCACAAAAAGAAAGTTGTTTCCCCTCATTCTGTGTAACTCTTTCTCTTCTTCTCTTCTTCTCTCTTCTCTCTTCTCACATACTTTTGGCAAATACACAAGTACACCTCTACCTCTACATCTGAATGAAACCCAATACACAGATCGAATAAATAAAACAGTCGTTCAAGATGGGACAGAGACATCAACTCTTCATCATCGCCAAAATCAATGGCCGATACCGTGGACTAGCTGCATTGCACCACCGTGAGATGCTCTTTTCCCTTGCCTTGCCTCGCCATTTTACCCTCACATTTATTTAAGAATACATTCTAACATGAACCAGAATGGCTCTACGGAGCCACCGCCCTCAACGTGTCTGAACATCCAGCAAATCTTTCAATCGCCCGCCAACCGAATCGCACTATCGCACGAGCTTCGTCACGCAGCTCGTCTGACAGAAGAAGACTGGGTGAGAGAGGGAGGGCTGAAGTATCAGATTAAGACTGTGGCCGAAGTCCTATTCCCATTCATTCTTACATGTTTGACGGTCGGGACTGCGCTAAATGTGAAGGAAGATTACCTTGCCCGAGTGCATGTTCTTCCTTTTGATACGTCGTTTGATGAAGGCGACAATGATGATGGAATTACGGTATTGGATATCACTGATTTGGAGAGAGTACGTTATTGTTTCGTGAATATTGTACCAATGTATTCTGAGAATGAGTATGATGGAGATGGGACACAGGAGACAAGAGTGCTACCTCCCAGCATGACACCACTGACTGGGCCTCAATATCTTTCGGGATACTATAAAGCAACCCCGGAGAATCAGGAGGCGTTTGGAGATTTGGTTAAAAGCTTCGAAACGTTACCGTTGATTGATTGCCGAGATTTGTATAGTGCGTGGCCTAATCATTCATGGGTAATTATGGTAGCACACGATGAGGAGCTTGAACAGCTCCATGTTGATGAAATTATTGCAGGTTAGTGCGAGCTGAACTAGTCTTCCACCTTGATGTATCCCTGACATTTGATTTCCAATTCAATTGGAACCTTTGACTGATAATTACATTACAGAGGAAGAGCGGTCCGGAAACAACGACGAAGTGAAAGTTGAAGCATCTGAGATACCCAGTCTCCGACAATCCTCTCTTGCCAAAGTTTTGAAATCGGCAATTGATTCTCCGTCCTCCGAGCTCCCTCGAATAATCGAATTTGCATCACTCCTCTCGGACTTTTATCCTACTGCTAAGTCAAAGCTATATGCCAATCCTACTGTCGTGTCGACTTCTGCGTCTGCACGTCGACTCTTGAATACTATATTCAAGAAAGAATCTACGATCGACCTTGGACCGTTCGACCTGACCACCGAACAAATTCTAGAAGTGTTGGAAGAAGTATCAAACAACCCGAGAGATGTAGTTAGTTTGAGCTTCTCCGGAAACCTTAATATCACCGAGGAATTTCTAAGAGGAATCTTGATCAAGTTTTCTAGGCTCGAATTCTTATACCTTTTGAACACTCCACAAATTCCTTTGACGAAGAAGATCGAGTTGCTAAGAGGAACCGCAACTCAACTTTATGATACGGAGCTTCTTGCACTGCCATTTGTGGAAAGAGAGGATGAAAGACTTTACGAGAGGAAGTTTGACCTAAGAGAATCTCCGTTATATGGTTATATTAAACCAATCATCAGTCAAATGATCGTAATGGCATGCTCTTTTACAAGCAACGATAAACGGGACACAGATGGCGGCCTTAACATCGAATCGTTCTTCAAAGACGGCGTAATGAATAATTACAATCACGATTATGCTTGCACCCCCTTTGTGGAAGCAAACCTTCCGTCATCTGCGTTGATTGCTGGTCTTGCTCAGTGCATCAATTATCTCATACATCAGCAGCCATACCTTTCCATGGGAATGATGGACCCTCTCGCACTCAATGTTGCAATGCATTTAGCAATCCCACATGCCTGCGCCCAAGATAATGAGAATGCAATGCGAGTTGGTACCATCTCCGAATATTTCTACCGCACGCCCATCGACAGTCGTTCGCTATCACACGTTGGAGGTTGGTGGAAAAAACAGTTAAAGGTCGTCCCCGGTGATTGGACTCTAATCGCAATTGGGGAAACTGCTCCTTCAGATCGTCCAAGGGAGGAACGAGCGACAGTCCGATATGCTTTCATTACCGCTGCTCCTCCCACTGATGCTGAAGATGCCACTTCAGACTCATACATTCCGAAGCTTGTCATCAAAGATATTTGTGGGTTCCTTGACAGTGCAATCCCTGATACATCAGTTCGACAGAAGATATTGGAAGACTGGAACAAGGCTATAGTACCAGTTGCTCCAGATGTACCCCTGAAATTAAGTGGAAAGCAAGAGGTAGAGTCGCTGATGCGTGCTATTAGATGCCCTGTGGGCGAGACTTCAAAGTTGGATGGTTCAGATGCTGATTCAAGAGATTAGATACCTGGTGATTTATTCTGCTTCTTGAGCGAGGCATATTTGATGAGCTACAAAAATGATATTTCAACGTTGATTATTGCTGATTCATACTTCAATGTATTGTGGGCAATGTCCTCTATTGTAGCTTGTTTATGTTCCCTTTTCTTGTGTTAGCTAGCCTTGCTGGCCCGTGAGTCCGTCGAAAAGGCATTCTCCAACCAAAGTATAATGCTCGACATTGGTATCACAGCTCGCGTGGTCGTATTCTTGCATTGTTGTTGGCATACCGGCACCGATATATTCAAGAGGAAGTTTCGCCACGGCCATATACCTCCGAGCGCTGATGTCTAGAGCTGTTGATGTTGTGAGGAATATTGCCCCAACTATAATTTCATTCAAAAAGTGTTTTGGTATTCTGTCAAGCGGAATGGATCATCATCATCATTGCAACCTTTCCTCGTATATTGATATCCATCCCCGACCTTAATTTGAATGACACATAAACCATCTGTCCAAATACGAGCGGCCAATTTAGGTGGCCAGTATGAGGTGTCATAAAGCACTTCCCGAGATGTCGTTTGTCAGGTTTGATGATATTGTTTATTCTTAGTCTCTCCCCCGATTCATGAAAAACTTACGAAAAGAAAGCAACTCATGAAACCTTTCGGTCCGTACTACCGCCCAATGATAAGACAACAGTGTATCGGAGACAATAAAAAGACAGGAGTAAGCTCCCTCTCAAGAAAAATGCCAAAAATACCCGGGCCTCAAAGTGTGATACATGGAGTCTCGGGGTGTGTTCATAATATTCGAGTGTTGGTCATTTGGCCTCTAGCCGGCCATAAAATATTGTGTGGATGAAAACTGTTTTTGGGATACATACCCTGGCATGTAGGAATCAGTGGTGCAGAGCACCAGCTGAAGTAGCGAGCTCATTGGCAAGGATGAAGGGGTCAATAAAGACGTAGTGAAGCACAGAAATCAATTCTAGTGGGTGCTTGGAGAGCTTGAACAATGGTACAACATAGTAGAAACCCCAATCAGACGCGTCTCGATAATGATACAGAGGTTTGGAATGCTCGGATACACTGTACGGTAGTGGCGGAGATGTCGTCGAAGCTTATACACACCGAAGTAAGTCTTCGATGATGGATGGTGGTCAAAGGGTACATTGCATCAAAAGAAGATATACTGGTACTTAGCTATCCATGTTATATAGTGCCTGACTACCGGTATACTATTACCGGTCGATGTGATAGAATTGTCGGTAATATGTTTGATAGTGTATGCGAGTGTCTAGCGGTAGTGATAGTTGTGTGATGTCTCGTCGGGCAGCTGGTATGATTGAGAACAATGTTAGTGAAAATTGATCAATTGACCGTTTTTGTTATTTGATCGAAGAAGGATCTTGAGTAGAGCTTTACTATATTGGAGTCACAGTTGGGATGAACAAGGGAGGAAGTGCATTGATCCCACAAAACCCAATTGGCACTATAATTGATCGACACGTGACTTTGAGTTCAGTAATCTGTTCGCGCAAACATTCAAAAATCTCTCAATTCAAACCTTCAACCTTCAATCCTTAACCATCAACCGCCCATTAAAGTTACTGCCACTTATTTCTTCTTCATTATAGCAATGACGCCGTTTAATAGCTTGACGCTGAGATACATCTATCTACTAGTAGCCTCTTCACTACCTGATGTCATGGTTCAAATTACTACTTAGCTAACAACTTTTAGCTGCAGGTACAACAGATGCTTCACCAATATCGCCAGCATTACTCATACATATTCGTGCTTTACACGATCAAATTGAGGATGACTGGTTAGGCACAATATTTCATCGGAGAACACTATCTTCTTACAGAAAGTCGAATTATATATAGATGTTGTTCTCTACATGGGTACTCATGTAAATCAGTACATCACATCCAGTCATGCACAGTCGAACTACGATTGAGTCAAACTTAAACTAATTCGTGGTGCATTGATAATTGTGCTCATTGGTCAGTCTCTGAACCATTTCTATTTTTACGCGCCGGAATTTCTATGTGTGTCACAAGGACTCTCATTGGTGGATGTTGTATGCAAGCGCCAGCAACGTCTACTTCTCCATTAATCGTCGCGCGCGCAATTCGCTAGAAAAATTGGCTTTATTCCCATTTCGGTCATTACTTGCCAACTATTCGCTGCCGGGTTATTAGTATCATGCACTGGGGTTAGACAGTTACATTTTCTATTGGATGTATGGTCATGAGCCAATGTCGTAGCATCTTGATATTTCGATATTTTACCCAATTTTGTATGTTTCTCTTCACTAAGTACCAAAGAGGTGAAAGAGCATGTTGCCCTTGACGCTTGGAAAATAGTGCAATTCCCCTTTTTGCCGGTTCTTCAATAAAAATAGGCTTGTATTGGAGCCACACCTGCTAGCCCCCTTGTCGCCTTTTAGCGCTATCCAGTGATCATTACACAGGTAATATCAAAGAATGTCGGTATAAACCCTTCAGTGGCCCATTTACCAAACGCAGGTCATCATTTCTTCTCATCTCGTTCTTTCTTGTAGTGTAGGAGGTGTATTGTTCTCGTCGGTGTTCCTCTTTTTTTGCATAGTTTCACAAAGTCTTCGTTGATCGAAGCATACTATCTTTTAATACTTTTTTTTCTTTCTTTTTTTATCTCACTAGACGCAGGGCGTCTCCAAAAGGTAATTCACGATACCCAGTCGACGAGGAACGCAGAACCAAACAGATCACGTTTTGTAGGTCGACAAAATGGCAACTCTAGTTTATCTACCTGCCACAACTTACCGGCCGGCGACTTCGCCTGTGCAGGCACAGAGACGACAGCGGCCACTTAATACAATAATGGAAGACGATGAAGAATCGATACGGGGTTCAAAACACATGGAGATACGAGGTCGAGATACATCCCCCCATAAGGCAGACTGGCTTTCTCCGCTCAGCGACCACTTCCCAACGCCTCGAGCCAATCAATTCATGCAACCATATCGTCCAGCTTCACCATCCTGCTCAGACTCAAGCAAAGATTCTTCTTCCGCTCCCTCATCAGCACCATGGACAAGAGCAAGTTTTACAACTGATGCTACTGACTTCGATGATCTTTACGACGCTTCATCCGACGAAGAGAATCGGAGGAGCAGCACCATGAGGCAAAGAAACACCGTCGGGCAGTCTACACGATTAAAAAGATCATCCACAGGCTCAATCGGAAGCAGAAGTTCCCTAAGCTCACTACCCTCACTTGTGATTCCTTCGAGCGGGGATCCATGGGCTGAAGTTACCGCATTCAAACGGCAATTGGCCTCCCCAATACCACCGACACCACCCCCAAGAGTAGCAATGTCTCCTTCCATGCTCACGTTCTTTAAGAACCAAGAGAATCTATCACTTCCATCTTCGTCGACCCCACCCTCATTGGATGGAAGCATGGATTCAGAGCAGATGGCTCAAATGTCTGCTCCACCAACTCCAGATATTGGTTATGATAGCGAAGAAGACGGACCTTGTACCAGTTGGGGCGTTCAACTGCAACCTGATGCTATGGCCACCTTGGAGGCGATCTCCGGACCTGCCAATGACTATATCTATGAGCAACAACCGGAACAGGTCATTGATTTAAGTACTATTCGGCAAGAAATCATACCTGCTCAAGAAATGCAGCAAAGTTTGCCACCATTGAACACCAATATTCATCGCGCTAATTCTCTCGTTCTCACTCCAAGTCAACAACGAGCGATGGAAAGTCTCACAAACCTAGAGATACCATCTCCCGGTGGCTTTTTTGCATCTCTGGGCCATGGCGCAAGACATACCTGGCATCTTGTACCTATCACGCCGGATGAACCTCTACCCCCCTCATCAACGACCGCCGAAAACTTTTATAATACCCCGTGGGCGCCACATCCGGTTGAGCGCATTATCGAAGTTCCAGAACCTGCTGATACTGATGGACCGCCAACTGCGAAATTTATTCGACCCGTGATCCGCCACGATAATTCGGATGAAACAGTTGTTCCCGTCAAATCTCCCCCGCCAAATATTACTCGTTTCGAGGAAGACATTGTAGTTGATGAATTGTTGACTGATTACGGACCTGGATATATGAATAAGCTTGAGGATACTGCAAATATCAATATTGATCGCACAGCATTGTGGCTTGCTGCCCAACATAATTATATCAATCCCACGGAGGCTCGTGATGACGAAGATGCCCTATTAAAGCGAGCTGCTAGTGTAAGGCTTTCTCTGGCAGAAGCGAACATTTCGCCAATCGAATCTGAGCCACTTCCTCTGCAGCGCAAAAAGACTGTTCACTTTTCTACAGATCCTGTCAACCATGACGTCTCTACTCCAGCAGCCGCTACTGCTACCCTTGCCACGTTGGCTGGAAACTTTTGCCCGCTACCTAAAGCTCTTCCTCAAGAGTCTACTTATCATCGTGCCTTCAAACGTTCAGTCCGCAAAGCTCGTCGCTGTGATGTATTCGTGCATCGTGTTCCCAGATTTGAAGCCATTCAGTCACAACGAGTTTCTTTTCCAGCAGCTCATCGTGCCCACCTCCTCGGTAAATATCAATTGAGCGTTCTCCCCATGTCTCCCAAACGCCGAATGTCTTCTAATGTGGCTCGTGGCGATGACACACCTTTTGAAGATCTCGACAAACTCAAGTATGACAAAGAAATCGAAGCCCTGGAACAAATAGCCCCTGCGACCTGGAACGTGACTGCAACTAAATTGCTGAACGGGGGTCGCTTGATCGCAGCTCCGGTCGCCAAGCGTCTTGCCAGACTTTCCTCGATGGGCCCCACCATCAACGGTACCCCTCGAGACCGTGCTCGCATTCTCGATCTTGGCGGACAGGCCACTTGTGACTGGGCATGGCATTGTGCCACCGAATATCCCAACTGCAAAGTCTACACTGTAACTACCAAAGCTCTTCGCCAACTCTCCAACTCCAACATTCGCGGCCCCAAGAATCTTCGGCAAGTGGCCATTGATCGTCTAGTCAAGCTTCCATGGAAAGACAATCAATTTGATCTCGTTTCCGCTCGCGAAATCTACAGCATCCTGAAAGAACGCGGCGAAAATGGCGAAGATGAATGGGAAGCCTGTCTTAAGGAATGCATGCGTATTCTCAAGCCAGGCGGATATCTCGAATTCTCCATCATGGATTCAGATATCGTAAACGCGGGTCCAATGGGTTTGGCCAAGAGTGTCGAATTTGGATTCAATCTCAAAACCCTCGGTTATGATCCTTCCCCCACCAAACTCTGGCTTGGTCGTCTAAAACGCGCGGGTTTTGTAGGCATCAAACGTGCGTGGGTATTCTTGCCCATGGGTGCAGATCCGGAATATAGATTAGATGTAGAGAGAAATAGCGTGGGTGATCCATTGGAGATGGAAGCGATTGTCAGCGGGAGCACGGGAGATGCAGCTTGTGTTACCGGATTGGTCGGGGGTTGGGCTTGGGAGAAATGGTTGTTGAGATGTAGAGTTCAGACACTGGGTGATGAGGGAACGTTGGAGGGTGTACAGAATCTTATCGAAGAGGGTAAAGCTTGTGGTGCTGGATGGAGGAGCGTCAATGGATGGGCTAGAAAGCCGTTGGGCAAAGTTTAGAGTGATTTATTCTTGCTAAGGATTAGACGGATTGGTTTCTTTGAGTATACTTTGATTTGGATTGGATATGATGATGGTGGTGGTGGTCTGATGATGATGGTGATGATAAGAGATTGCTTGGTTTCTCTTTTTCGTTTGTGGTTGACGTTGATGAACGCTTGTTGGATGATGAGTCAGTCAGTCAGTGTTGAGGGTTGTATACATTATCTATCTTTTTTTGAGTTAGCAATCCATGTGTTTTGAACCCCTAAAGTCTGTCCCATGACAATGTGAAAAGTAAACTACACCCGCTCTTGGCATTCTCCATAATGCCTGTTCAATATTCTCAACCATATCTAGCGATGGTGGCGGAAGCGAGGTGAATGAGGCAAATATTCTGCATTATACTCGAATTGTGTTTCGATGACAATCATTAGATTCCTACTCACGTCAAGTCAAGTATGTCTTTCCACCTTTCCACCTTTTCTCGCAAACTTTGGTTCACATAGCAATAGATACCGGTACTTTTCAAAGTGGAGCTCGAATGCAGCGTAGCAGTCACGTGACATGTGTTTAGGCGATAAGAATGATCTGCCGAGGACAGAGTTAATCACAGAGAAGCCTTGTATGGTGGGGATATAAAGAGAAATGATTATAGGATTGTCAATAGAAGGTCGAGCTCGACATAACTACTTAACATTACGATTCTTCATTACTTTAGTGTGTCGGACGTTCTTGGTCGCGTAGTGTGAAATTCTTGGAGATTCTTGAAAATGCTGGGGGTGACATAGGTGTTTTGGTTGAGATGCCACAGCCCGGCTAATCAGCGAGTAGTTACTCAGTGATGGGATGAATAAGAGAGTGAGAAGTTATTCTCTCACTTTTCAACAATTTGTATCAAATACTACTTGCATCCAACGGAGATACTATTTCTGCGGAATAGTGTCACGGTTTATCCACTAGTCAGCGTTAGCTTGTGGTTTTACCTTTATTACTTTTCTCCGTGCAATATTTACCCTATCCAGGACATACATATGTGCAGATGCAATTGGCCGTCCGCCATCTGAATTACCCAATCACAAGTCTTCCGGACCCTGTACAACGAACTTTTGGCCGTCTTCATTTTATCGGTCAATATAGTGGAATATATGGAGGAAGCCTCTGCGAAAACATTCGAAATTATAATGGTACAAGAAACCGTTCGACGTCAAGACTTAATTTCATATATCGGGACATTCTATTGGCAGACCTGTCAATATACAAGCCATAACTACAGCCAAAGGACTCCACAATTACCACTCTCCATATTCCTCCCATAAATTTCCATCATCACATCAAAGATCGGGAGATATCATCATCTTACAAGTATTCTCACTCTCATTGAACCGCGCCCCCTGCTACCCCATATTCCGGATAAAGTGCCAATATCTCGTTCCCGACGGCTCGTCGGGAAATTGAAAACTTCGTTAAATGAAAATCCGGGGTGTGTGGCATAATAACCGACGGAGCACCGGATTCGAGCGTTTCATGGCAAGATTAAAAGGAGAGTTGCTCAAAATGAAAAGTATCATAGGCGGAGTTGGTATCAAGACCTATATTGAAGATATTAATATAGAGGTGATCTGCTCCACATACAGGCTTTCGACATCGATCAGAAGACAAATTGTTGGTTTGTGACCAGAAGCTTTAATATTGCTTAGACTACCTGCTGCCGGCAATGTTGTAGTTTCATTTATATATGCGCGAGATTAATGTGTTGGGTTCGCTCCTGTGGACCAGAAGTGGAGATGGTTTCGCTTGGCAGGAGATGTATAAATCTGCAATTATTTTCCTGGTTATGTTTTTGAGCTCAGAGACATTACAGTAGGACTTGTTGACAGAAAGTGATGATGTTTTCCAAACGACTTACAGCCTTAACGCTCATCTCAGCCGTAAGGGCTCACGGTACCGTCTCTGGAATCGTCGCCAATGGAATTTAGTAAGTTTCCCTCGCCGAACACTCCTATTTCTCCCCGGAAGATTTAGCTGACAACGTGGAGCTATAATGGATATAATCCAAGCTATCAATGGACTTCACCAGCGCCAGTGACCGTCGGCTGGCTCACCCCTCAAGACCTCGACAACGGATTTGTCGCTCCCGCTGCGTACACGACTTCCGACATCATCTGCCACGTAGGCGCGACACCAGCCCAAATCGAAGCTCCAGTCACCGCTGGAGGAAAAGTTCAACTCCAATGGACGCCATGGCCCGTATCTCACAAAGGACCCGTCATCGATTACCTCGCCAACTGCAACGGTCCTTGCGAGACTGTCGATAAGACAACTCTGCAATGGTTCAAGATCGATCAAGTCGGATTGATCAGTCCAACAGCAGAATCAAGTGGATACTGGGGCACCGATGTATTGATCGCCAACAACAATAGCTGGACTGTTACCATACCTTCAAACATTGCCACGGGCAATTATGTTCTCCGCCACGAGATCATCGCACTTCACGCTTCAGGCTCGCCGAACGGTGCTCAAAACTATCCACAGTGTGTTAGTCTTGCAATTAAGGGTACGGGAACGACTAAGCCGGCTGGTGTTTCTGCGACGAAATTTTATACTCCGACTGATCCGGGCATCTTGTTCAGTATTTATGGGACTCTTAAGAACTATACCATTCCTGGCCCTGCCCTTTACAGTGGTGCAGCCTCAGTGACACAAACGTTACCTGGTCCGCCAACCGCGAGCGCAAGTGGTGTCTATACTGTTTCATGATGGGGTTGAATGGAAGCACGGTCGGATCCGGGTGCGTGGGGAGTTCTATGAACTGCTAGTGGCGATATCGATATTGAATTTGAGCTGTGTTGTATACTATGATCAATTACTAAGTAATCCTAGTAAGAAATGAAAATGTTCTTCACACATTGTTCTTCATCTGACAACCTCAACCACCTCAAAATGCAATCAATACGTTCATAAACACAGTCATAAAACAAGAAGCCTTCAATAAGAATCTGGTTAAGCCCGACAACAGAGAAAAACCATGACTCTATGTCCTGCCATACTGTCTCAACTAATCAAGTATACCAAGCATCCCTACATTCATCATGACTACATTTCATCATCCACTCACGTGCGTACACCTCCCACAAACCCGCACAACCATACAAAGTGCGAAAGTTATAATAATATACCTTATCTAACCCAGCAGCGATAAGCTTCACTCACTATATATACCGCGATAACTCAGCTTCTCACATCCAGACCGCAAAGGCGACAAACAGTCTTGTTTGTTCAGGTCAAATGCGGTCTGGTGGTGGAGTGGTACAACGCCTGGTTCGAATCGAAAAAAATCCCCACCGGGGGGTTTCTCCTTCCGCCCCTCGAGGGGCGGTAAGGTTTTGCTTCTGATCCCTTTTGATATATTTCTTTTTTTTTACTGGAGTATATCTATCTGGGTATATGATTTGGCTGTCTGAGGGTTGATTGATTGTTTTTGAGGTTTTTTGGTTACATACAGTCCGACTATTTTGCGTTAAGCGAGATGGTTGCGATTTTGGAGTGGGGAATTGCAAGCGAGGAAGAGAGAGGAAAGGCTTTGTATGTATTTGTATTAGGGAGAGGCATTTTTTATTCTAATCATCACTCATAAAAACGCAGGAGGGTAACAATGCTTATGGCAAACTACAGTAGGGATCTATGTATCCAAAGTTTGAACCAGGAACGATTCATAAAGAGGTCGAATCAAGATTCCATTTCATCTCTACTCACACCAATACAGCTGAATCAAAAACCCATACCGCAATTGTTCTATGTAATGAGCCTCATGGTGGGGTCCTAAATACGTAGTTGGATGGAGGTATAGAGTGAGACTCTTATTCGATTACAATACTAAAACACCTAGGCGCTATATGTGAATTATTTGGATTTGAAATGGGTAGAAAAGGGGATTTTGGATGGGCATGCTAGGTTGGTTGAGACAGATATAACGTAGTCAAGAATTGAGGTACTGAGACTTGAAAAAGCTTTGGTGGTGTTTTCAGCAATGTTCGAGAAACAGAAGATAAGCTACAGGTGAATTGATGCAAAAGCGACGTATTTCATTCTTAGGGAGATTAGGCTTCAGGCTGATGCCAAACCTCACCCTGGACCGAAACTTTTACCAAGACGGGTCTTATAAGCTATTCGGTTCTGTATCAGAAGATGAGCTAGTTTTTAACAGTAACTCAAATACTGAAATATGATAAGTCTATCTATAAGAACCTTTAACTTCTCATGTTGATCTCCCCGTGAACTGAACTTGACAACTCGGGTTTCCAGTAGCTTTAGATGGAGCGAATTCTCTTCATAGTACACAATGGAATGCTTGCAATCATAAAATGTGTACACGACGTCGAAAAGACCAACGGAGTTCGCTCACACGGTCCTTGAGAAAATCTCTGTATGTTTACACTGGACTGCAATTTTGCTTCACAACTGCTACAGCCCATTCGTAACAACTTCACCACCAATTGCTCATCAAAGCCTCAAAAGGCTGATATACGGACTTGTGTCCTCCTTGAAAGGCTAAGTGAGGTAGAATGAGTCTAAAACCAAGTACCGGTACGCTCACTAGAGCCGACGATATCGTCTGCACACTATATGCTGAATATCCTTAAGAGTCGAAGTGGACAAGTCCACAAAACTCTCTCTCTCTCTCTCTAACCTTACTTTAAAAGCTAAGATATTTGATAGCAGGATGAGAACCTCATCAGACTTCACGCATGAATTATGTAGCCATACAATTAATAAAAAGCAACTCATGTAGAGGGACATGTGAAGTGTCGTCCAAGTGAATATAGAGTTGTCGGTTCGCCCCACAGCTAGAGGTGGGGTGGATCAAAGATACAGTAGCTAACGTCAGCCTCAGGCCAAAACAGCTTAACCACACCTCTCCTTGAACTGACGGAGCTTCAAACCCCTCCACTTCTACAACTCATACACCTTTTCCCATATTTTCAAACGCA
Organism: Sclerotinia borealis F-4128; assembly: GCA_000503235.1. NCBI lineage: Eukaryota > Fungi > Ascomycota > Leotiomycetes > Helotiales > Sclerotiniaceae > Sclerotinia > Sclerotinia borealis. Next base: position 155,227 of record KI628549.1, read on the forward strand.
AATTGCCCAATATGCCCGTAAGTAATTCAAACAATCCCTATTATTCAATTTCCTTAATTAGAACCTCATCTCGAGATAAACCTACCAAAACCACATCTACTCCCCTTCCACCACTTCTCCAGTCAATGACATAAATAGCTGACCCACCACTCCACCCAGGCCTACAACAGCATATTCAACACCGATTCCCCCACAACCCTCCACCTAATCGGCAACTTTCCCCTCCTCCCTCTCCGCACCAAGGTCCGCGGACCCGCCTACACGCTCCCGCTCGATCCCTCACTCCCCGCCCATCTCTCTCCAGAGCCCGACTCCGAGTCCTACGATGCACTAGACGAAGTGCTTTCGCTCTTCCGCGCCAACACATTTTTCCGAAATTTTGAGATCCAGGGGCCTCCAGACCGTCTCTTGATCTATGGCATTCTGTGGGTCAGCGAGTGTATTGGGAAGGTGAAGCCTTCGATGGGGGCGCGCGAGGCCCAGAAGGAGGTCCAGAATATTGCGCTCGATAGCAATTTCGCGGTGCCGGGGGATCCGGGGTTTCCTTTGAATCAGGTGGGTTTGATTCCTCTATCTTCCCTTTCTGACCTTTCTATCTGTTTCTCGAATTTTGGGATTGGAAATGGGGATCTGGGAGAAAGTACGAAGCTAATACAGATACACAAATAGATGTTCGAAGCACCCGCCTCGCGCCAAGACGCAGAAACCCTTCGTCAATATCTAGGACAGGTGCGTCAAGAACTGGCGAGCAGATTATTAGCACGCATTTTTGATACCGAAGATGGCAAGCCTAGTAAATGGTGGTTGAGCTTTACGAAGAGGAAGTTTATGGGGAAGAGTTTGTGAGGGGGATTGTTTCCCGAATGTTATATTGTGCGAGATGGTATGCGATGGAATATGAAAATTTGAGCTGCGTGAGAATGGAAAGGGGACGAGAGGTTGGGAGTATGCATTTGCTGGGGAGTTTGGCGGTGTTATTGTGGGTGAATTAAAGATATAGTTGGGGTTATGTGAGGGAGCTCGGGGTATGTGGATGTGGAGACAATGGAAGAGAGGAAAAGAGGGCTTCATTGCCAGAAGATGACACGCGGACGAAACTCACTGATCTTTCTAGACTCATTTGCCGAATGCAATATCATTTCTATGCTTCAAGTAGTCTTGCAATAAATAAAACTGCGGTATATTATTGGCATTGAGGTCTAGATCTATATCCCCATATCTATATCCGATTTATCATTCGTTTGAGCATCCAAACTTTCGGTATCCAGTTTGATTTTCTTATTTGCACTCTCTTCAGTATCACCCGTTACCCTCTTATCTGCCCCCTCTTCACCTTCAACAACCTTCGGTCTCTTTGAGAACTTCCCCCTCGCCATAACTTTCCCCTCCGCAGGCACAACTCTCGTACCCGTGAACAAATATCCCTCAGCACCGCCTTTGCTTGTCATCAATGGATGCGTTCTCCCTGGCAAAACTTGCCATTCGCGTCTTCTGCAGCTCTGTACTGATGTATTCAATATAAGCGAGGGGTTCAGAGGGAAATCCTCATTTCCCTGCCATGATGCTAGTTCAGCTTGTGAGAGACCTTTTAGTTCTTCTGGAAGTGCTTGAATGAACGCGGTTCTTCTGGAAGTGCTGTACAAATCTGCTAGGACTACTAGAGGCTCAATGGTAGGAGAATATATGGTGATGGTGGCGCTGGGTCGGAGGAGGTGGATAGTGCGGCGGATGATAGATATGGGATCCATGTTGGAAGCTACTACTAAGCCGGTAAAGTCGCCATGTTGGGCAGTGGAGACAATATGTCTAATTCTCTCCCAGCGACGCTTCTTTCGGAAGTGTGTTCCTCGTTTCCCTGAACTCCATTTCAACAACTCCTCTGGCGTTGCCGAAGGGGGTGGGGATGAATACAGACTATCGTTTTCTGGTGATATGAGCTGTAACCAGGATATAGGTAGAAGTCGTTTAGTCAGTGGATGCGATGCTGCAGGACTATCAATGTTGAAATTGAAATATTTTAGTAGTGAAAGGTTTGGTTGAGAGTTGGTGTGTATTAACGTCAACGTATTGGTACTGGCATAAGGTCGATATGGTCGGTCCAACTGATTCCGTGGAGTTAATTCTTTATCAGCCTGAGCTTCTTCCGAAGCTCCTGTGAATTCCGTGGGTAGATCTTGATCTTCTTCTGGGTATAGCAGGCCCATTCTCTCGGCCATAGCTGCAACCAGTAATCCTCCAGTCTCATCCACTACTAGTAAACGGCCGCCACCTCTCGTATCGAGAGCGTCGGTATGTTCGTTTTCTGGATCCTCAGAGAAATGGACATTTGCCCAGCTCCCCGCTAAAGCAAGCATTTCTTCCCTAAATTCCATGATCTTGCTAGCATCTTTCTCTTTCATCATCCAGCAATCCATCATTGCCACATCCATTGGTAATATTGTAAATTGTCGTAGGTATTTCCTCGTTTTCAAGAGCTTGTATTTCGCTAGTGAGAAAGACGTCTTTTCGTCGATAGCAGTATGTGATAGCATTAGTTTAGCAATTAAGTCCTTTCCTGCAGCAGCACCGTCTCTCTTTAGAGTCTCAATCTCTTCCTGAGTCAAGGTCTGCCTAGCAGAGTCATCGATGGTTTCTCGATTTGAACGCATGATAATTTCGCCATTTTCTCCTACAAGTTCGAATTCGACACCATCTCCCCCAATTATTACATTATCGTCAGCAACAGGGTTTGCCGCTGCATGTTCTTCTGCTATTGTGTCGGCATGAATCTCAGAGGCCGGTACGATTCTCAAATCTGAATACTTTTGATCTTGTTGTCTGTCGACAAGTTCGTATTTGAGATTGTAGGGACGATCAATTATAAGGTTGCTTGGAAATGTACCATATTTCCCCAGTGATATTGGACTAGTAATATTGTCAGTAAAGCTTCCATTTGAAAAGTCAACAGCTAGAGGGAGTAAAGAACTCCCCATCAAAACTATCGAGACTCACTCACGTATTTGGAATTACCTGTAAGACTTTGAGATTATCTGAAGGTAGTCTTAGAACTACCCAAGCATTTGCTTTTACCAAATTATGCATATTGATGAAATTCAATAATACTCTCTTAGGTATCAAACTTCAATGGTATACACAATTGAGGATTTGAGTGAGAATTGTTATCGATACATTATGAGATTGATTATTTCTTGCGCATACATACCAGTGAATTTCAGTAGCCTTGCGATTTTGGGTCGGATTTTTTCCTTGCATGATCAGTTCTGTCATTGGCTGGCTCATGTGTGGTTGTGGCAATATCTAGCCACACTTCAGCCACACTTCAGCCTCGCGTGTTCAAGAACTCGAACTTCCCTGTCCAAGGTCGAATACCAGTAAGCTGAGACGCGCAAGCAACACCGCAACACCGAATCTCTGTTATGAGTTAAGATCTGTTTAAATACATACATCTAAGCCAATACGTTTGATCATTTTCACTTCATCCTTTGTGTTAAGGAGAACATTGAAGTTTGTTGCACTTGCTTTGATATAGATGATTTATTTCCCAGCCACATACATTTTTACTTATCGATATCATTAGTGTCGGTACTAACTAAAGTCTTCCAAGACAAATCGACTTTGGAAACTCTACTACCATATTTACGAACGGTTTCTATATTCAAAGCATTGAAAGGAGTTCGATTGTGTCCTTTTCCATATTATCGAAGCTTTATAAGGATAAAGTTAAAGAGCAAAGTTTTGTTTGACTGTTATTAACCTGGATTGCTGGATTGCTGGATTGAATTGGATATGACCTCATTGTACACTGATAATATATGAAGAAGTCTAATTCACCTAATACACCTCAAATATTCAATCGACCATAGAATAAGAGTCAAGAGGAAAACGAAACTTCAATTCATTCAACGATAATCAATCACGATGGTGACTCGAAAGCCAGTACCTCAATCTACAAATCAGTCCAACAACCAATCCTCCTCGCCGCCATACCCCATTACCCCAGTATCTTCGAATTCACCCGCCACTTTTCGCACTGAAGATGACTACAAAGCAATGTTGTCTGCAAACAATGTAGAGTCAAATATTTGGAACGAAGAAGAACATTCTCACCCTGATCCTAGCAGCCTTCCAGATGCTTTGAAGGTTGGGTCATCGGGAACCCCTCCTAAACCTTCTCGGGATATGTTAAACCCAAACCCCTCGACCACGAATCCATTCTTGAGGAGGCAACAAATACAGGTTTCACGCAGTACAGTATCTGATGGAAAAGAAAGTAGTGCGGATATCTGGAATGAGCTTACAGAGAAACCCGCACACCCCGACTACCCACCACCCCCTCCTCCTCCCCTTGTACCTCAAGGTTTGTAAATTTCTCTGTAACTTATGCTCAATGCTGATCTCGGGCATAGTAACCCAACAACTGTCAAATATGGAAGTGTCTGGTCAGAATACGAACCCGTGGCAACCCGTTGCGAATGACAAGCAGCCATTACAAACGTCCAATCTTCAACGAGAAGATTCAGGAAACGAAGCCTGGTCAAGCGCAAATCCCCACGACGTCATTACATCTTCTGATTTATCCGAACAGTCGCAACAGCCTGTCTTGGTAGACATTGATGAACCGGACTCGCCGGCATGGGACGAGGACGATTACGAAGAAGAGGAAGAGGAAGAGACAATACCGGCCAGCTCCAAGAAGTCGTCATTACCTCTGCACGAAACGCAGGAGATACTAGAAGATAAGCATGCATGGGATTCTACTCATGGCCAAGGATTGAATCAAACGCAAACAATTCCAGTTCAGCCCTCGGGGCACACTCAATACTCGATCCCCCCTACCGAAGGATGGAACTTGATTGATCATGATATTATACCGGATAATGTTCAGCAAAGCGGAGTAATTGGAGTAGATGGCACAGAGATTTCCAGATTACCTTCCGAAGAGCACCCTCCAGCACTTCCACCGCGAAACTCCCAAGAACATCCTCCTCTTCAACCTCCACGGCCAGTCGTGGACGCGACGAACCAAAGTACACCATCGAATTCGACGCCTGGTACAACAGCATCCGCTCAAAGACAAAAGAAAGAGACCTACGAGATCAAGAAAATATCGTGGCATGACATTAATGCTCAAAATAACCCCAGAGTTTCACCTATCCTGGTGCAAAATGCCAATGGGCCTTGTCCTCTACTAGCTCTCGTGAATGCTCTGACTTTATCAACCCCCGCTGGTGTGGACACCGCTTTAATTGAGACGCTTCGATCACGCGAGCAAGTCAGTCTTGGATTATTGCTTGATGCAGTTTTTGATGAACTCATGTCCGGGAGACGTGGAGACGCTGCACAAGAGCTTCCAGATGTGGGCGATCTATATTCCTTTCTGCTAACACTCCACACGGGAATGAATGTGAATCCCCTATTTTTTCCCACATCGCCTACACAATCAGCGAATGATCCTCGGAACTCAATGTCACATATTAATCCTACGCAACGTGACGGCGCACTCCCGGGCACATTTGAAGAGACTCGCGAAATGAAATTATACGGTACTTTCTCGGTACCGTTAATTCATGGCTGGCTACCTGAAGAAGAATCGCCCGCTTATATGGCACTCAGGAGATCTGCTAAATCATATGAAGACGCACAAAACTTAATGTTTCACGAAGAAGAATTAGAAGATAAGTTGGCTACCGAAGGCCTAAGTTTTCAGGAACAGGGCATACTAGAGGATATTGCAACGATCAAAGCCTTCTTCGTTTCCGCGGCAACTCAACTTACAGCCCATGGCCTGGATCTTATAACTACATCCCTGAGTCCAGGAGCAGTAGCCATTTTGTTTCGAAATGACCATTTTTCCACAATTTTCCGACATCCAACAACGCTTCAACTATTGCAGCTCGTGACAGATTCTGGTTATGCCGGACACGAAGAAGTTGTATGGGAAGGCCTTATTGATGTCAATGGCGAAAGGGCCGAGTTTTATTCGGGTGACTTTCGTTTGGTTGGTGGAGCCTCCACGGCACAAGGGAATGAGGAAGGTAATTGGACCACAGTTACTAGCCGTAGGAACAATAATCAAGGTGGCTCTTCGCATCAGACACCGTCAGAAAACCAGCGGCAGTCAGAGAATCACGATCAAATTACGAATACAGAACAAGAAGATCACGATCTTGCCTTAGCAATGCAATTACAGGAAGAAGAGGATGAGCGTCACCGAAATGAAACTGCTCGAAGGCGAAGAGAGTCAGATCTATCACAGCAGTACATCGAGCAGCAGGGCAATAGCAATAATAATAATAATGGCCCTGTTGGCCAGCGCCGCGGTAGCGGGCAAGTTAGTACTAGCGGTCGTGGAGTCAATGTTCCTGTGCGAGGCTCGACTCGTGGTCGTGCCAGTACTCAAGGCCGCCCTACAATTCCACCTCGCAATAACAATAATACCGCTGCTCCCGTTGACCCAGAAGCAGGTATCGATGCACCACCTCCTTCATACGAGCAAGCTTCCACCCAACCAGCTTATCAACCCCCAACCAATCACCCTGCCCATCCGAACGCAAACCCTAGCAGGAGACCAAGTGCTTCCACAACAACTTCAAATAGTCAACCACCTCCTCCAGCTAATGCTACGGGTCGCCGCAATACAACCTCTTATGGTGCTCCTGGAAGTGGTCAGACACTAATCGATCAAGTTCCTGGGCGCAGGATTCCAAACCCAAACCAAGGTTTATCAAATACCCAACAGCAGGAGAGGTCAAAGGACTGTATTATTATGTGATTGCTGGCTTTTACGAATTATATGAAAAAGATAAGGATAAGGAATTGAGAAGTGAATCGAGCGAAATTTTGAAATTAGGTGTTTGGGAACTAGGCGCATGACTCCTAGGAAGAAACATATCACGGGCGATGTTGGATGGGGGATCTTCTATTGTAACATACATATTAATTAGGGGGGTCGATACGATAAATCAAGATGATAGAGCCGGAGGAATGCGGTTGTTAATATAAACGAATCGATATTTTATGATTTCTTACTAGGCAACACGTGGTGGCATATTTTGCAGAACATATCAAGTAGAATCATCATTGGATTGGACTGGAATGTAAGATTATTCTTTAATGGATGGCAATGGCCAGATTTCTTTTCTTCATGTCACTCACTCTTTCTTGACTTCTTTTTTTTTTGATGCGATACGTTTTGCATATTGGAGAGAATTTGCGATAATGTGGTAAGGGAAAGGATTATCAGATAGATTGTGCACTATGGTGTTATGGTGTTATTATCATAGTGTTATGGTGCTGAATTGTATGTTATGTTCTTGTGTAAGTAATCTTACAAGTGTACGAAGAATATCTGGTTGTTCTACAGTAATGGAGGGAGCTACGGCTATAACTATGACTATGGTTAGATAGATACTATGTACTAGTAGATACTGAATAAAGCCTACTGAGTATAGTTGGAACATTGGTTAGATCTTTTATTCTTCTTTTTTTTTGTGATATTAGAATTACTCCTACTGTAGAGGCTCCAGCTGGAGGGTTTGAATTGTTGGTGTTTTGTGAAGGTGTACGTACTCTAAAGGTGTAAGTTTAATTTAATTGTAAGAAATATGCTACTCTGGTTGCAAGCGCTTCCCTTTCAACAATTTCACGTACTGTTTAACTCTCTTTCTAAAGTGCTTTTCATCTTTCGATCACTAGTACGAGTAATAATATATTAACAATTAACAATCCAATAAATACTTCTTCAAGGAATTCAATAATAGAATCAAAATAAATACATATATGTAGAGAATGGATATGATTCTAGTAGCCTGGGGTAATTATATAGAGCACGAATTATTACTACCAACCAACCAACCAGCCGATATATAGATGTTTCTCGCTCGCTCGCTTATAATACCACATCCCAAAAACCCCCCCTTAGGAATGTCAAGTGAAACCACCATTCTTGGGAGCCATTCTTGGAGCCATTCTTAAAGCCATTTTTAGGAATGCAGTATCCTTTTTTTTTTAAAAAAAAAACATCAGGATTGGGGTGGTGTTTGCCCGCCTTTCTTTTAAATTTTTGCCTCGTGCTGTGCAGACCAAAACGGATGGATTGGAAGTGGAAGAGTGAGAAATGTATTTCCTAACCTTGCACAAATTTTGATTGGAACAAGAAAATTCGATGAAGATGAGAATGAGGATGAAGATGGAGATGAAGATGAGAATCACAATTCCCAACCTCGCTTCAATAACATACATACCGGTACCTAGGTAGGTATACTGAGATACTTTACTTCTTCCGGCGGAACAAAACGTGATGTGCCTATCTAACAGTCTGAGTGCGGAAATATTCACATTTTACATCTCTCGTTTCTCATGTCATGTCATGTCATGTCATGTTACTGGATCTCCTGTTCTGGGATTTATCTTTACTTTATTTTTCTTTTATCTTGTACTTGGTGGTTGGTAGATAGTTTGATAGATTGATTGATATTGGGATATTTGGATCCGAGGAGACTCTTTATCTTTACTCTATACTATACTATACTATACTATACTATACTACTCGTATACTATATCCAAATATCTTTTTATTGTTTTTGGTTGTCCTTATACTTACTTTACCTTACTTTACTCAAAAGTTTCATCTATGTACTTAACTAACTAACTCTAACCACACCACGCTACACCATAACCATCATATTATACGCTCGACACCTCCACTCAGCTCATCTCAGCTCATCTCCACTCACCTCACCTCACCTCACCTCCCATCCCATCCATCACCAAGCCAACCATCAAAAACGCCTCAAATTACGAATTCCACCACCAGTTCCAACCCTAACACCACAACACCAAAACAAACACCCCCCCTCCCTCCCCCTCTCCCCTCTCCCCTGACTCCCCCATCCCCTCCACAAACCCAATGCCCCCTAAACCCCTCCAACCCCTCCCCTACCCAATCCTCTCACCCCGCGCCCAAATCCCCATCATCGATTTACGTCCCTCTCTCACCGCACGTATTTTAACCCCGTGGATCGTATTTATCACGTTGATTGTATTGTTGTTGGCGACTGTTGCGGGGATTGTGCTGAGTGTGGAGATCTTTGGGGAGAGGAGTGGGAATGGGAGTGAAAAGGATTTACCGATTGGGTTGAGGGCTGGGACGGGGATCTTGTTGGGGGGTGTGAGTTTATTTCTTTTCCTTCTTTTTATTCCTTTCTTTTTGAGGTGGAGGTGTGGGGTGAGGGATTAAGGGAAATGGAAGAATAAAAATAAGAGAAGAAGAACCCAAGCTAACACCAACAAAGTGTACATCCACACTCCTCTACCTAATCCTCCACATAACCGCCAGCATCCAAAACGCCCCAGTAGGATTCGTACGACCGCCCGAATTAGCGGTTCACGCATATAGTTTTATCGTCGCACGCATCACGCTAGTTTGTTGGATGATATCCATTATCGTTTCTAGCATCATTATATCCAAACCGAAAGTGTGTCGGTTGGGAACGCGCGATTGTCGTTTGCAGATTGGTGAGATTGTTGTTGAGGGTGTGGGTTTGTATGTTTGACCTTTTTCTTTTGTTTTATTTTGGTAGATGTAGATATAGATAGTGGGTGAGAGACGGGGTGAGAAGTGAAGTGAAGTGGGGAGTGATGTGAGAAGGGATGTGATGGTTATATGAGGAGAAGAGCTGGGCTGATATTGAGTTTCTGGTTATAGTATTGCGATAGGTATTATTCTGACTGCTCTCGAAGCTTGTCAATATCCCTTTCAACTACCTACTACTAGTACGACTCTCCCCGATACGATTGATTGCAGGGTAAGTTCCTTTGGAGATGATTTGGTAGATAGTAATCTTACCTCACTTAATCCCTCTGCTGCGAATATTCTCCAATCGCATGCGCAATTTATAAGTCCCTCGACTTCGAACGATTCAATCGCGTCGTTTCATGACGATTATCTATTTATGGGTAATGAGAAAGAAGAGTGGGAGAAGAATCAATCGCTTGCTATAGCGAATGCTAGTATTACGAGCACGACGAATATCAAGAGGAAACCGGTGCCAGCAGGTACTACATTAGAATCGGCATTGCCAAAATCGGAATCGCAGAGTTTGATGACTTCTATTCCAGGGGAGTTTCCAGAAGAAAGAAGTATCACACCACTTCTACCTACACCTGCTTTGACACGAGCGACATCGAAATCGAAATTGAATTTTAGGGGTTGGGGGTTTGACTGGTCGTATCTTGTGAGGGATACGGGGACGGATGAGAAGTGCTTGTCACATTCTGATTCGGCGATCTCGATGGGGTCGAATTTGAGCACTGAATGTGCAAATTGCGCGAGTTGCGCAACTTCAGCGTCGACGAAACAGATGACTAGCTCTTTGGCTGCGCAGAGAATGGCGAGGCAAAGAAATGTCACGCCAAGTAGTAGTATAAGTGATATTGCGATGAGATCACCGTTATTTACAATGAGGTTTGTGCCAAGTTAAAGCCACCTGACGAAGTGTGCTAATCAGATTAGAACTGCGGAATCTCCAGATGTAGCTATTAGGCCAGATGTGGCACTTGTTCCAACTACTATCCCCTCATCACTCGATCGAATTTCTCCTAGAAAACCTCCTGTTACACAACCTCTGCCAATAGCAGTGCTCAATGAAATGGTGATAAGGAGACCATCCGTACCACCTCCAATAAGAATGCCGAGACCACCACCTACGACGGAGCGTTCACCAATACCCCCCAAACATGTTACTCCACTTAAGAGAAAACCTATTGAAACCAAAGCTACTAAACAATTCAAATCTTGGAAGGACTCACTTCCAATCAGTGGTGGCAGCTTCGAAATTGAAAGAAAGCATGTAGCTACAACAAATAATGTTGCTTACAGTAAACAAAAGAAGTCTGAACCCAAATCAATTCCAAAACAAAAAGCATCCGAAGTCAGACCGTCCCTGAAGTCTTGGAAGGATTCTCTACCTATTAGAGGAGGAAGCTTTGAGATGGAAAGATCAACTGCGAGCATCAGAGATATATTCCCAAACATATCCCGAGGTCGTATTGAAAACAAGCAATCTTCAACCAATTCGAAGCAAGTTCCTCTCAAAGCAAAGAAGAACCCGGAAACTCGAAAACCAACCAAGCAGTCGAATACCGCAATCGTGGTCAAGAAGAAAAGTACCGAGATCAGAATACCAGGGGCTTTTGTCGATTACGCAAAACAGGAAACACCAGAAGAACGACCCACAAGTCGCGAGATTAGGGTTCCTGGTGCGTCCATCGAAAGTACACCGTTCGACCACGACAAGAATCAAGAAGAAGAAGAAGAAGAAGAATCTATGATGCATAAAAAGTCACAAGGTATTCGACCCCTCAAACTACGACGGAAAGTTAAAGTTATCGAGGAAGCTATACCTGTCGAAAAAGCAAAAGTAAAAACAAAAACAAACCCAAAACCGGTAGAAATATCCTCGGTCGATGAACCCGAGACGCTGTATGTACCTGCGCCTCGTGGACCCCGAGATCGACCCTTTAAACGAAAGCTTTTTGGGAGATCTAATGTTGGAGTGGTGCCCCGGAATGATCGTGATTCGACGTTGTTGCTAGATGCGGTTAAGGTGGAATATACGAAGGTGAAACCGTTGAGGAGGTTGAGTTTGGGGGGGGGTGTCGAGTGGAATGGGGAATTTGTGGGATGATTGAGGGGAGGAGGAGAAGGGGAAGGGAAGAGAGAAGATTAGATTACTCGAGTAGATTAGATGGAGATATGTAATTTGTGGGATGATTGAGGGGGGGAGAGGTGAGGAAGAGGTGAGGAGAGGTGAGGAGAGGTGAGGAGATTAGATTAGATTAGATTACCGGTAGATTACTCGAGTACTCGGGTAGATTAGATAGAGATATGTGATTTGATGAATGTGTGTGAGAGAATAAGGACTAAAAGGAAACAAGGAGTTGATATCACCCGAGTAAAGTAATATAATTAATAAATATCATATCATATCATATCATATCAACCAATCATATAATATATATCTATAACTAGGTATATATATATATAATAATAATTGAAGAGAAGGTTGTATAAAGAATGTAATGTGACTTATAACATCATGTCATGTACCTACTGTACTCTTATCCTCCAACCATACAAAAAGTAGATCGTCTTTCTAGTTTGTACTTCATTTCTCTAATTGATGAGATTAAATAATGCCCAATGAAAAGAAATACCCAAGATGATCTGCTGTAAGATGACGTTATATTACTGACACTTTTGACAACCAACTTGACACTTTATAGTTGTATTAATAGATCTTAATAATAGACCTTATTAATAAGGTTGATGCCGCGGTTTCCTCGTGAAATTATATTGGATTGAAAATGTAATAAATAATGTTGGAGTGAAACAATGAAATGATTGCCGCTGATAGTAAAATGGGGTACTATTGAACAAAGAATTTATTATCTCTAATAAATATCTATCGATTTGATAGGAAATTAATAGCTCAGCTTATTATACACTCAAATAGACATGAACATTCAAAAAGGTTGAGGATTGTCAATCATCCTCCATTATCATCTCCAGCCTTGAAAGCTTCCATTAGCTTCTGAGCCACTTCTTCTACGTCAACCCTTACTTATTCTCCCTTTGAAACCCTTGTAAATTCAAGCAGAGACATTTCACATTCACATTCACATTCACATTCACATTCACATTCACATTCATATTTCACACTCACACTTTTGTATTCACCAACTCAGCTGCCCCTCCTTTCTATAAAGTCACACGAACATTTCTTTACGATAAGAAACTCTCTCAAGTGGGTGGCAACAACAAAATAATACTTCCTCTTCCTCTTCCTCTTCAACTTCAACTTACACAAATTCAATTATACAGAAATCTCATTTGGAAATGACTACCACCATGTCTTCTTCAGAAGTACCAGCTCTTCACAGTCCTCCAAGTCCTACTGTAAAACGTCCAAAAGGTATATCTACATTCCCAACAAATCTACCCCGCTATTCCTTCCTCTCATCAACAGTTCAACTAACAATCAATCCAAGGAATCCTCAAGAATTCCTATCACCGCTCTCCTCCCTCTCAAGCCCCAATAACCACCGCCGCACCCCCCATCGCCCAACCCAAACACGTTGCGATCCCTCCCGATCCCTCTCCACTCTCTGGCGCCTCCGACAAAGATGTAACCCTTCAAAACACTCTTCAAAATGCCGGGCATCGACGATCTTCCTCAGGCAGCCGTCCTATCCGTCGTCAATCATCCACTTCCGCCCAGAGTGACGACGACGACAACAATAACATGCGCCTCCAATGGGACGAAGCAAATCTATATTTGACCGAGCAAGAAAAAAGTAGCACGATGAAAATCAACGAACCTAAAACTCCCTATGCCAAACATTACGATCCGATGGAAGACGACGCCGAACTGCGCACACTGGATGCGGGCGATATTGTAGTGGATGAATTTGACAAGATACATGGATCGCATCTGCGATCGCCGCGTGGAGCCAAGGGGGCAAGGGATGAGGAAATTCCGGGGTTGAGTTTGGGGGAACCGGAGGAGGCGGTGCCGGATAGGGAAATGCGAGATGTGGATGGGGAGGGGGAGGGAGAGGAGAGAAAAGTTCATGTTGCTGGAGAGGGGGGACATGCAGATGCGGATGTGTTGGGTATGACGCCCGAGGAACGAGAGAAACATGAGAGGTTTGAGGCGATGAGACGGAAACATTATGATATGGCGAGTGTGGCGGGGTTGTTAGGTCATTCGGAGGATATTGAGGTGGATGAGGATGAGGAGATGAATGGGAGATAGGGTGAGGATTGGAGGTGGAAGGGATGGGGATAGGGATGGCGTTTTTCTCTCTCTCTCGGGCTTTATTTGATTTGACTTGATTTGACTCGACTTACCTGCGATGGTTGGGAGTTAATACTCATACTCGTATTGATACTCATTTTATACTCACAATCATACTCATACTCATACTCATACTCATACTCCTACTCATACTCATACTCATACTCATACTCATACTCATACTCATACTCATACTCATACTTATACTAATTTCACATTTTCCATATCCTCACAAAGCGAATTAATTTCGTTAGTTGATTGGATTGGATTGGATATCTGGGTTATTAATACTACAAGTAACTAGATGTTCGTGATTTGCACCCTGTTTTCAGCGACTTCCTCCTGCTGTTTTATACGGCCATTCCACTCGCTTAACCACTTATCCTCAGGTCGCCAGAAATTTAACGAGCTTAGTCTCTTGCTGCTTGCCTTCGCATATCTCAGATGAAGGATGGCAAACACGATATCCCACGTTATCCCACCAGCTTTCGTCAATCATTCATACAGCCATTCCTCTTCATCAAACATCTCTTGTTTCATATAACTCTATGTGTCAACTTATACAATACAAACACCTGTGTGTGGAATCCATCCGTTCCGCAAGAGTGTCAAAGGGCTGTCGATGCTAATGTATTGATTCACGGGATCTTACAGCAGTGCGGCGGCGTACATCCTACAACAGCCTCTCTTTGGGACTGTGGCATATCAAGTTGGCGAAAGGGGACCAATGCATATATATGTCATACTAGGGCCATGAGAGATCACGGCTGGACTTGTCACTTATGCAGCTCTCGAGTTGCTGCGAATACCAATACATATACTTGCACACACAAAAATTGCAATAACTGTCAGACTTAGTTGGGTAATTCATTTCGGATGTGATAAGTTTTATCTATATCGTATACCCCAAACACAAGTAACGAAGTATTAGTAGTTTATGGATTGGTAGCTTCTCTGAAGATTAGTGGCAACTGTAGGGTTTCTCTGTTGGTTTCATAATATGTGCACCATGTTATCAAATATTGTTAGTATTAGGTATTAGCTTTTTATGTGGAGGTGAATGTTGAAATACTTATTTTTTCTTAGTCTCCTGTGATTGGAAGTGGAATTTTGATTGTTTTTGGCTTTGTTATACAGTGATATAAATCTATATCATTCATCTTTGGAACAAATGTGGAATCAGTGTGTGGGATCTATTAGGGTAAGGGAAGAACAAAGATATGGTGTAGATCATCGTTTTATAACATTATTAATAACAAACTCAAGTTACCGAATTACATCTTTTCTCCAACGTAACATCTAACTAGTTCCTATGATGCTATCTCTTGCTTCCTATCTATTTTGAGGAGCAATACGATTCACAGGCCTCTTGCAATATCCGATCAGCCAATCCTTGATTCTCTCCAGCCCCTGCAAATCCCCTTCTTGGGTCTCCTTTTTGTCTTCGTCCACCCAACCTGTAGTATAACTGCTATCAAAATCGATAAGCCAAAGCCGATTTTCCCAGTCGCCCAATACATTATGTGGCTTGGCGTTACTCTATACCAGGCCAGCAGCGTGTAGCTCTCTGATAAGGCCTTCAATCTCGGCTGCCCAACAAAGTCGCTGCTCATCTGTGCAATTCGCCAAGAATGCTACCTTGTAGAGCATACCCTTGTTTTCGAAATAGGTAAGCAGGATACCAATTATACGCTCCAAATCGTCGGTGTTGCTTTCCAAATCAGAAGTGAATTCGGCTGAACCAAAATCTAAGTCGTTACTCCATTTGGCAAATTCTTCGGAGGGAACATGAGTGTAATACTGTAAGACATCACAGTTTTTGTCAATAACCACACTGTGTAAACAACAAATGTGTATATCGGGGCGGAGCCTTTTCGTCTCGAAAACAGTTGCAATCTGTTTATATACCTATGGTTGGCCTTGTGCTACTCTGTTTATAAGACCCTGATCAATGTGTTCCTTGAAAAAGCATATTGTACCATCCCCAGCAATAACCTTGAATGGGCTATAGAGACATGGATGCCGATCTAGATTCGATGAAGTGGGTATGAGTTGGATTTGACAGGATGTAAAGGACTTAATCGATTGTAGCCAGTTTCCCGATACAGTCAAGCACTGACCCGGGGCAAAAAGAAGTTGTCGGGGAAGTGATCCTTTGAAAATAGATTGAATAACTTTGCTGTTCTGATTCTTGATTATTGCCTCGAAAGCTATGAATGATACGTAGAGATAATCAAATAAATAGTTATTTGAAAACTGTTTAGAGGCGATATCCATTATCAGCTTCTCGAATGGTTTCTTAAACAAACGGATCTAGTCTTCAAGTTTTTCGGTATCCGTACTCCTTTGACGATTAGCCCTTATAATACTGAGAGATTCATTGTATTGCGCTAATAAATATAGTGAATCAGCCAATTTTCATGGTAAGTAAATGATATCGAATGAGACACCAAAACAATATGTGCCAAGTATAATAGATCGATTATAGATGCTATCTTCTGAGGCCCATGTATAGTGAGTCAAATGGAATGCCTGCATTTTGGTATATAGAAATTGTCAAGCGATTTGTTGAAACATTTATGATATAAAAGGTTGGGAGCTGATTTTATAAGAAGAAGTTTATCTTCTCACCAGTGTAACTTGATACAAGAAGCCGAGAGACATTACGCGATGCTATTATTCGCTGCCTATTTTATGTTTACCTCAGGAGTTTGCAGATTTTCTCGCTGGTGGCTTGTGGTTGATTGGTGATGTGTTGCACATTGCCATTGGTCTTCCCAATAGGGTCGTTGGCCAATATATACAACTACAAGTATATCATTTTGATTTGAATCAAAGAAATCGTGGTGTATCTAAAAATTATTGTATATAATCGACAAAATGTGAGGGAAATATCATTTGAGCTTATAAAAAAGTTACAAAGGGGTTTTGAGTTGGCTCAAACTTTCCAATGGGCTTAGTGACATAAAACGGGCCAAGTGGATAAGATGATCAATAGGGATTCAACTATGAAAGCAGGAGGCCAAGACTGCATAAAAAAGTGTATCAAACCTGCAGGATCCGGCAGCTAGACAGACATGAGTTATCAATTCGATTTCCTTCTCCTCCTCCAGCTACTACAATTCCATCAAATGACCCAAAATTAGCTCTGCAGACTCTCAAAAGAGAGCTAGAGATTCGTAGAATGCACCACATACAGGCGTTGAGTCTTTGCATCCTGGTAGCTTTAACATTACAACCTCGCATAAGATCATTGTTACGGGAACGGCCTCTTAGATCACGTGGAAGTGGCAAGAGTCCTTATCTCGAGGTAGTTTAGACTAAACTTCAAGTAGGTGGTTGATAAGATAATATGGTGAACGTGTTTGCTATTCTCGTAACTATATTATAAAAGTAATGATTGTTCTTGAGCACAAAGCTCTACATTGTAATGGAATCTTATTCTCTTATATAGACCTTCCTGTTCTGGAATTCCCTGGAGTCCTGGCTCCTGGATGCTCCATCAGTTGTTTTAGTTTGTACCTCAACTGCCAATTAAACCTCAATTTCCCAACTACCAGTTTCCTGACTGGTTCAAATTACTGACTATACTGGGCGCCGATACTATCAAAAACATAGAACTCAGTAAGTATCTTCCAAAAACTAACATTCCCAGAAAGCTTTCAAATGGTGTTTGGTACTGATGATACTTTGTAGGCCTGTAAGGAGTTCACTCAGAAGACTACTCTTAGAACATGAAGCAGAAATCTAGAATATAACAAGTATCCTGTTATTATCTACTAAAATAAAGGTTATACTATCAAAAACCCTATCAGAACTGTGGGAAAGATATCTGCAAAACTCTCTCTCTTGGTCTCCTCAAGAGCGAGTAAATACACTCTGAGTACATTCCCTCCTAAGTTTCGATTCGCAGCTCTCCTCTCGAAATTTATTGACTAATAGTTGATCTGTTCCTATTAGTTACGACTTACGACTGCATGTATATGACTGGACACAACGCATTCTACACCCATCGCGAGGGTGATAACATTGATGTAAGAAAATGCTTACTATGAGTCTGTTAAAGAGGAAATGAATCTATAGTAACACGTAGCTGGCTCTTCTAAAAATAAAACTCTCGCTGCACTTTCATTCAAGGAAATGATGGCTTGATCTTTAACTAAGGAGTATACAAAACTATTGATTCTCTGGAAAGCTACTCGAGAGAAATAGAAATAGAGGCTGTTGATGGTTTAGAACCTGATCTTCTTCATGGGTTGATCTTAGGTATATAGGTTAGATGGCTACTTAGCCCTTTGTTATATTATTTATATCTGACTGTTTATTGTGATTGTCTATTTAGCTTTTGTTTTCCCTCTATCCCAATATATTCGAGTAGTACCCAATTAGTTGAATTGAGCCCTTTTCCAAAATCAAAATCTACAGTTCCAATCATCTGATAGTTGCTTCAATGAAGCAGATTATTTGGTGATTAATACATTTTCATCTGATAACAATAAAACCTTTATATAACACTATGATTTAGCCGACTTGCCGAGCTACTACGAGTAGAACAAAAATATAAATATAGTAATCTATTGACTTTGCATTTTTGCTCCTGACGAGAAAGTTCACAACGCATAGACTCACAGCAAAAGAGTATCTTTAAGCTTTTTTCTGTCATCAAACGTCAAATCAAGCGCGACGTCGAACTGACGGAGATTCAGTGTATTAATTGATACTGAATCTCAAATTTCGAAATTCTTCATTCACGATTCACTGGATTCAGATGCAGATGCAGACTCGTGTCAGATTGTGTTAATAGAGCCATCTACGAATTATGGCGGTTCACTATCGTGTTGATTAGTCAATGTCATGTTTGCCAAGAAGCCTAGATTCAAAGTATTGTCGTATATGTGAAGAGGGGTCGCAGGCATAACAGATTAAAGTATGTTTTGGCAATTAACCATGGATTGGAAATAATTCATCGATATAATCGTAGTGGCTCTGCACAACAGGGCCATCTGAGATTAACCCAAGATAGGTGAGTATTCTGGGAGCCAAATTTTTCGCAAGCTCCTGCACGACCACCGGGAAGTATTGTGGGAAGAGCAAAGAGACAAGATATACGGTTTGATCGGCTTAGCAGCTGATACTGTCGGGTTTCCTACGGATCAATCATCTAACAAGTCTTTCATCGAGGTCTGGACGGATAGAATGGAATGCATGAACTGAGAAACCAATTCCTGAATCTGATATCACTTATTGAGAGGGCTTCTCAGGAGTCTACTGAGGAGCCAATCTTGGCCCCCTTCAACAAACCCTATGTCCGTCCGCACCACAACCAACTTTGGCCCTCCTCATAGAAGATCCCGATACCAATAATCCCCTAGTGTTCCATCTCCCGAGTTATATCATCGGATACAACGTGGCAATTGGCTCCTCCCTTGTGGAGATATTTCCAGTACACAAAAAGTCGATCAGTGGGCCGCTGAGATCCTGCAACATTTCTACAACGAACTCGGTGATGCCCACAGTGAGAACGATACATCAATGCGTTACATCCTAGAGTCCGACTAGACCCATTTTGCATCGATTTGTGTCAGTCACGTTAACAAAGTTTGTTGTAAAGAGTATCGTCGTTGGACAAGTGACCTGGTGAAAGTTTACCGTGACAAGATTCAAAGAACAAAAGCCAAATACTCTGTTCTGTCACAATCGAGAAGCAGATCTTTTCCCAACGATAATCCACTCACTGTTGCAAACACGCCTTGCAACTGGTCTGACTTGATTTAATGATAACGAGCGATTGAACCTTTAGATGGACGCATCGACAATTCATATCCTGTTGGTGTAAAGTCTAGCAAAATTGGTATTCTCCATCCATCAACTGAAATTCAGGAAAAGAAAGTTGTTATGAGTCTTACACCAATGATTTTGAGGAGATGGGGAAAGCAGAAAAAGAGCATGTCGAGATTTGTGTATTTGTCAGTTATATGAGGTAGATTACAGAAAGGACTTCAAAAGACTAGTGAGCTTCCTGACAGGTACTTATTTCTCCCCGGAAAGGTAATCCGAGAGGAAAGCGCCAAGTAGTGGGATGTAGTGGAAGATGGGATACAGACTCTTCGCAATGAAGTTCGGCAGAAAACGATTGTTTTTTGCCTATTTCCTTATAGATGGCACTCCAAATAAATAGGGACACTCACCCCAGTAACACAAGCCAAACAATACAATACACCAACAGCTTTGAAGATCATCTAGATCTTGCTGTGAATACGTAAGAAGTAATTTGGATTGGGATAAATATATATATAATGAAAACAAAGGTTTGAAGATATAAATACTATCTAGATAATTATAACAAATAACAAATAAACAAACAATAAGAAAAGGAAAAGAAAGATCTAAGCTGATCTAAACGAAGTAAATAAAGCTCATCCAATCATATCACTCGATTAAGTTTATATCAAATTAATGATCACATTTGGATCCGAGGCCAAATCATAGCTTCACTTTTGAGGAAAAAGAAAAGAAGATAAGATAAATAAAATAAACTATTGGTAATCTTCAACTTTCAATCTCTTGAAATAGAATATCCTTTCTTTCTTCTTGTCCCAGAACTCTATTCTGCTGTTTTCTTTACAACCATATACAACTTCAACAGCAACGACCATAAGCTTGATCATGTGATCGCATCGCATCGCATCGCATCGCATGCAAGCGCGCGCAATAAATTTATTAAAGATGTGTAAGTTTTATCTTTCTATCCCACTTCGATCTCTGTTCCTACTCAATTTCCGTTTACAGCCGCTACTTCCCATTCTCTCCCACTTCAGTTCCCCATTCCATCCCACAATCAGCCCTTACAAAACTTAAAAATAAGCCAAACTAACTAACATTCCCACTCCAATCTCACAGCACACCTAATGGTTGTTCTCCCAAGTCATGGGCACCGCCACCTACACGGTATTAAGCGCGAGCACGATCAAGATCATGTTTACGATGTTAGCCCCAAGAGCCCAACTGCAAATGGAAATGCAAACGGCAATGGCAATACATCCGAGCACCAAAATGCGCACAAGCATAAGAAAAAGAAAAAGAACCATCATCATAACCAGAAAGGGGAGCAGAATGGACAGCAGAATGCAAAGCAGAATGGTAAAGGTGAAAAGAAGAAAAAGAAGCAAAGATCAAAACACCATTCTCACCCATCGCAATCACATCAAAAAGATAAATTGATGAGTGGAGGCTTAGGAGAAATGAGTGCGGAATTGGGCGAACCGATCTTACCTTCTGCTCGCGAATCTCGACCTTCGACACCTACGATGCCCAAAGCCATGCAAGAAAAGCAAGGCGAGAAGCAAAAGAGCAAGTCAAGAAACAACAAGACGGTTCATTTTGAGGGACTTGGTGATGATCATAGTCACAATGGTGAAGAGGCGGGAACTGATAGAGTGAAGATGAATGGTGATTTAGTTCCCCGCGGAACATTGATTTTACCAGTTCGATCCTAAGGTCCGATTTTACCACCGACTTCCAGCCCAATTCTCCCCCCTACTGCAAATCATCCACGTCCACGAGCCTACTCGGGCAACGGTCAGACTCCCATTCTTCCACCAGCTTCTCCGAATCGTTCAAATCTTGTCCGCATTTCTCCCATAACTTCAACTCCAATTTTGCCACCAACCTCGCCCTTCAGAATGAGACGTGGCTCAACTGGCAATGTTTTCAGTAATCCACCACCTACCTTCTCCGCAGCAGTTCCTCTTTCGCAAGCCATTCGGCCATCAGCCGCCAAACTATCTGACCCTAAGCCCAAGGATGATGATTGGGAGTTCAGCACTGGAAAAATTCGTGCAATGATTGGTAGCCCCATGGAGAAGGATGCTCAGCGAGAGGAAAGTAAGTCGCATTCTTCAATTTTCAAAGTCTAAACTTTTACTGATGAACGTTTTACCACTTAGATGTTGCCTTTTCGGCCAACTACATTCAATCGCCAATGCGTCAATCGCAGGGTATCAATGTAGCAGGCGTCAATTTCAATACTATTCATCTGAAACACCGTGAAACTTCCATCTTAAAGGAGAAGAGTAATGGGCTTCAAGTTTGCTCAGTCGCTCAAGGAAGCATTTATGTTACCCTCGAAACGAAGAAATTTCGCATGTCCAAAGGTGGGATGTGGCGTGTGAGAGATGGCGAGAATTGCTCAGTCAGGAATCAAGACACTCATGAGTGCATCTTGCATGTCACTTTGATTCCAAGTGCTTCTGCGTTGCTTTAATCATATTATGATGTCTGGCGCGAGGAGACGATGAGCTTAGAGTTGGAAGGTACTCTCCCTCTCCGGCCATCACGTCGCACATCGTACACAATAGCTTATGGTTGATTTTGCGCGCGTCGCCGATTCGAATGGCTTTAGATTCTGAATCTACTATTGCAGCTACCAGTGAGACTACTCATTTATCTGGTATGATAGCTGCGCAAACGTTTCTAGTCATTGGTGCACCGGCGAAGGGTAGAAAGCACATATTTGAGAATCATTGCGAATGGGAGGGAACCTATGAATCATTTGCACTTGCAATTACGGCAAGTGGGATTTGCTTGTTTAAACAAGGTTGAGATTCATGAGATAGGGAATGATATACATAGAATGATACACATACTAAACTTTTCGTAAACTCTCCTCCGCGATAAAATATTTGTTATGGAGCAACATTTCTCGGGTCTTTCTCAGCCCAGCCATATGATCTTGTACAGGTTGAATTTTTTCATGAGGAAGAGCTCCCATGATTACACCAGCTGCCCAAAATGTCTCACAAACCACAGACTCGTATTCTTAGTGGCGTTCACTAGTGAGTGACAGCTGAAAAACTACTAGCCAAAGCTTCCCCCAATTAAAAATTCGCGTCCCGCGACATAATCCTTTTAGGTTTGGTCATCGAAGGGCTGGAAGAACCTTAACTTTATTCAGACGTTAGGCTTGAATTGATACTTATTTTAAGTATGATGCTGAAATTGGCTGCAGAAAGTCAAGGTTCACTCGAGCCTCAACTTCAATTACAACTGTGAGCTGATTCGACCATTTTGTGTTGGTCGTACAATAAATAGGCAGTAGAATAGTAGGGGCTATGTGCCGTCTGAATAAATTTCAATGTTTCCTCTCCTTCCTCTGGACTACAATAACAATGCTCAAGACGAAGAGATCGCATGCTAGTCGCTCACATCGTCCATAGTGATAGCACAAAATGTTTTTCTCGTTGTTTCTGGTATGCTCGAGCCTTCTTCCGAGGGGTTTGGCGAAAGCTCTTCCATGGACACCAGCGGTTGAAACGACTACTGCTAGTGATCGAGCACCCGTACAAGGAGGATGGAGTCCCAAACCTACAGCGCCTCCGAATAAAGCTCTTGAGGTTTTAGAGCTTCTGAAACGTCAAACAAATGCGATAAATACTTGCGGGTACTTCAATGGCGTAGAATGTAAGTACTCTCATAGTTAAATCTCAAGGCAACAAAACGAGATACTGATAATATGAAGCGGAACCCTTTACTTGTGCCGGAGCAGGTTACTGCGCTCATAATTCGTACTCTGCAGTCGGTTGCTGTACAGGAGATATCGACCTGTGCGATATCTTCACAACTTGCGTTGACTACTCCTCAAGTTCGACACTTTGTGCTCTGGCAGGGTCCTTGACAGGATGTTGTGATGATGCTGGATATCCATATTGTGCGACTTATCTTTGGGATGATCCTCAAAGGAGTATGATCCGTTGCGTGCAGTCTCCAGCACTTTATCTCATGTCCGACTACCCGGTCACTGGTACCGACTCGATAACCGGCACGCCTGTCGCCACAATATCTCGAAGTCTTGGTTCAGCAGCAAGCAGTGTTCAGAACGGAGATGATGCTCAGGATGTAACAAGTGCTTCGGGGAATG
Organism: Sclerotinia borealis F-4128; assembly: GCA_000503235.1. Lineage (NCBI taxonomy): Eukaryota > Fungi > Ascomycota > Leotiomycetes > Helotiales > Sclerotiniaceae > Sclerotinia > Sclerotinia borealis. The sequence continues at coordinate 179,002 of KI628549.1, forward strand.
CAGTAACTTCAGCAGGTGCACGCAGCTCGGCATCTTTATCGCCACTGGCAACTCCACTCACAAGTACAACAACTCATAAAAAATCCAGTGTTCCACTAGGAGCAATTATCGGTGGAGTCATTGGCGGCGTGGCGGTAATCGCACTCTTAATTTTTGCCATCGCTTTCTTCATTAGAAGAAAACGATCAAATGCAACGCCAACAACACCTAAGCCTCCGCATCCGCCTCAAGTCTCAGCGATTCTTCCGAATAACCCATATCAAGGACCAACTTCAAACCCGCCTCCTCCGTTTTACGACAACCGTGCGAGTATCGCAAAGGCAGCATATCCTGTGAAACATACAACGGAAATGGCAAATACTGTGTATATTCCTCCCGCCATGCCCGAATATTATCAGTCGCCGAAAGATGATGATGCACCTGTTTCGCCAAATACCGATACACATAGATCTTCGAGCCATCAAAGATATAGTGATCCAGGCTATCAGTACTCTGAAATGGATGCAACTGCGTTAAATTCTTTGAGTGCGGATGGAGTGGAGTTAAATGGTGTGGCGGAGAGACCGAGCCACGAAGCAGAAATTGGTCCGTCAAGATAGTGAGTTGAATGGTATGAAGCAGTTAACCTTACGAAAATGCTTTTGGCGCCATCTCTTTCAATTGATGAGTCTGGGTCCTCTCGCGGTTTTATGAAATGCTCACAGGGAGCATTAATATTGAGTGGTGAGGAACATTTTTTATGAGATGAACTTGGTGTATGGTGTGAGCTTTCCTTATTTGTTTTGGAAAAGACATCCTACTGTAATAGTTTGCATATATCAGTGTTGAACTGTGCATTTGCTGGTATATAGTCGTCAATATGAATGATGTGGTTTAGAAAAAAAACTTGTCTTATTGGAGAAGCATCGAGTTGTTGGGCACGGACCACCCATCAGAAAAGTACAGTATTTACTCGAGTAATGAATCTTAATGAATCTCATTCATACAATCATAGCAATTTGATTGATATTATGAGCAACAAAGACTCAAGACTTGATTCACTTCGAGTCTTCGAAGTAAAGAGATCGAATGAGCTGTTATTGACTTGACATAAGATATTGTTTCCCAAATTCAAGCTCTATGGCGGGGTCGAAGGCATAATGCCCCACTATCGTGTACCTATGATGGCTACCGGTATACCGATACTGCATTTCCGTTACTCTTCCGGTTCCTCAGGTTTTGTATGATACCAAGTGCAATTTATGTTCACTTCTTAAAGCTCAGCGCATTCAAATATTGGGACTCCCCATATCATCGTGAGCTGTCTGATCGACAATACAACATTGAACTAATCGAGTAGAACTTTCCTTCATCGACCCGAAATTCTGATAGCTTTTTTGCTCACATTCTTTCGTCATTTGAAACAATTATTCCAATCAATTAACTTGCAGATCATTCAATACTCATATATTTCTAAAGATGCGTGAAATACTACGAATTGGAATCATAGGGCTTGGGGAGATCGCACAGGTGCCCTCATCCAAGAACGTCTGCGGCGAACATAACTAACCTCCCATCTCGAATATAGGTCTCACATATCTCGGTCTTAAATAGCCTCTCCGATTACTTCACCATCACATACCTCTGCGATCCTTCTCCTGCTGCTCTTGAACATTGTTCCCGAAAAGTCACCGGGAACATTCCGAAAACGACCACCGATGCAGCAGAACTCTGCTCATCTTCCGATGTCGATGTCGTTTTGATATGCAGCGCACACGGCTTTCATCCTTCCCAGGCTATATTGGCATTACACAATGACAAATACACGCTAGTGGAGAAGCCATTGGCGTTATGCTATCGAGATATAGAGCAACTCGAAGAAGCGGAAAAAGGATCGGCAGGCAAAATCTTTGTAGGATATCAGAGACGATATGCTCAGGCATTCGTTGACGCTGTAGAGGAAATAGGCGGCCTCGGCAAGATCCAATATGCACGCGTTAGAGATATAATCGGACATAATAGCCACTTCGTAAGTCAATCGGCGACATACCCGAGAAATTTCACAGATTTCAAGCGAGAGGACTCGGAAGCGATGGCAACCGTTCTAGATGAACAGATTACGCACGCACTCGGGACAGAGTATGGGGTAGATGTAACCCCATCAGCTAAGGAGTTCCTAGGATTTTTTGGAATGTAACACTTCCGTACACCTCCAGCATGAACTAAGACACTTGCTAATTCATCTAGTCTCGCTACCCATGACCTGAGTGCAATGCGAGAGATACTTGGTGGGGGTATGCCCCAGAAAGTCCTGGGGTCGTCTCTCGGTCTACCATTCTGGACGGTTTTGTTCCAATTCGACGGATTTGCGTTGACCTATGAGTCGGGTGTCAATAACGTCCCAATTTTCGATGCTCACATAGAAGTATATTCGGAAGATAAGATCGTTCGTGTCAATTATGACACTCCATACGTCAAAGGTCTTCCCGTCACAATGACGATCAGGGAAAGAGTTGGTGAATCAGGATATCAGGAAAGAACTGTGAGGAAAACATACGAGGACCCATATACTTTGGAATTCTTGGATTTCCACGATTGTGTTGTCAATGGGAAAACTCCCAAGACAAGTGTCAGTGACGCGAGGAAAGATTTAGATCTTTTCAAAATGATCATGCAATCTGGAATAGTCTCATGATGGAGTATGTAGATCACTAAAATGTGACGTTTCTCAACAAACTAAAGCAGAAAAAGTTCGTCACTTTTTGCTTTCCAGTTCAAGGAGCCCATGCGTTCTCGCAGGAAACCTCAATGGAAGTGTAGCATCCTTCCATAGTGTCGAACAAAGCTATCCATTAAAACTGCCCTGTATCAAGTTTTCCCGAACTAATAATATACACTACTTTCTAGCTGACTTCTCAATTCCATTACTAGTAGGATCCGTATCCTGGTTCGGGTATTTGGGCATCTATAGTATATTAATCAACCAAACCAATGGCTGCCGTAATTAGCTAAACCGTATAATTATCCCTTAGCCTGCTCCCGCTGTAGCGCCCTTTTATTTGATAATATTCTTCTCCAAAACTCCACTCCAAATATCTGCACCTGAGGCAATTTATGAGAGAAGCCGAGCTTTGCTATCCGAAATGTATTGGAGGGACTTATTCTGTAAAATATGCAATAAATCGTTTATCTCTAATGACTAAGATCTGAGTAATTAAAAGGAGCTTTGAGGGCTCGCTTGAGCAATCTTGAATATATCGAAGTAGAAGCGAGAGTTAGCACGTTTTGGGGTCTTTTTTTTTGTTTATACTTAAGCTATATCTAGCCGGAAGTTGTGTTAATGTGGATGGAAGAAATGGGCTTGCTTAATAACAATATTATTTCTAATTCCTAGCTAGTATGTTGATAATTATAGAAAAGGTGTATAGGGTATAAGGATTTTCCGAATTAGATTAAGTTTCCTATATGATTTTTGAGACCCTGGTTTATCTTTTGGTATAATACGAGTAGATAGTGTATATACCGGTATTATTTTATATAGTAATATTCAATATTCAGGAGAGAAAACTAGTTTGTTTATTACATCTCTAGAGTCTAAATCCATCTATTGGACATAAATGGCTGTAAAATTAATAATTATAATGATTTCGCAAGCCTAATCTAATGTATGGTCTATAGTTGCTTCATGGTATATACAATGATATACTAGCTAGCTAGTGAGCCTATGTAGGGCGTATTTCAGAGGAGCTTGTGAAGTCTATAGGGTTACAATTATTATTATAATATAATATCTCTTGACAAAAGGAAAGGCATGACTAAGGCGTTTTGATTGGCTAGGATTCTAGGAACTAGTGTTTTATAACATGAATTTCATTTGTTTGTTTGTAATTTATTTTGATTCTTGAAGATGTTGTGTATTGTACTGTATTCCTCGAGATCTATCCTAGGTTACCTATAGTACGGCACCTATTTATATCTATATCAATAATAGAATAAACGTCGCCGGGAATCGGGTATACAGTATCAATTTGTTCTGCATCTTGTCTACTCGGGTACGAGTAAATAATCATTGATTCAATCAACACCGCACTTCTCTGCATCAGCGCTCTATCTTTATGTCCAATTGTCTCGTGTGCTAGATTTTGCTGGAAGGAAGTAGCGTGGTTGAAGACGGTGGGGTGTTTATCGAACGAAGAGTTGGGGGACTGTGATGTGAATGGTGATGTGAATGGTGATGGAAGTAGCGTGGTTGGAGACGATTTGTGAGAGTTTATTGGGGAGTTGGGGGACTGTGATGGGGAGGGGTATTGTGAATCATTTCGTGAATGGTGATGATAGTAATGGTGGGATCATAAACAACGGGATGAGAATTGACAACGATTCCCGCATGGCGCCGAACGGCGAGTAGATATATAGTAGGCAGATCCCTCAATATTTCTGGACTGGGAATAGGCGGGGAAGAGAGGAGTGCGAGGGAGGGGGAGAGGAATAGAAAAGGAGTGTGTTAGGATAAAGGAAGAGATCAAGAGCTAGGGGGAATGAGGAAGAGGCGATAATAAGGGATTTGAGGAGTCCAGAGGCGAAGACGGAGTTTTCTGTTGCGAGAGAGGCTTGAATGACTTAAATCAAAAGATGGCATTATTATAAATGGATGAATATCAGGGATATCGGGGCAAGGCGTTTTTTTATACCACTGCTTTGAACAGGAAAAGGAAAAGGGCTATATAAGACTAGGCGAGACAAATGGTTTCTCGAGAGACAACTTAATATGGAATATAATTACACACATTGATCATTAGTTAAGATAGTAGCTTTGCTTGATGACTGGATCGAATTATATCGTTGGTGTGACATCCACTCGATTGTGTATATTCTCATTTTGTACTGTGCGAATCTTCCAGTCTGTATCTTTAAGCCTCATCACCTGCGCCACTGCATTGGTGGGAAATAGTTGATTGGTCATGTAGTTCTGAAATAAAAAGATATTGTCGATCTTTGATGTTGAGGTTATATCAATGAAATGTAAGTAGTATGGAAAGAGTATATTATTCAATTGAAATAAATATACAGACATCCAATCATCTGCTTCAAGTACTTCTTGACAATGCGGGTCATAGATTGAAAGAGTATGGGTATGAAAGTTCTCGTGGGAAACATAAAATCCTCGTCAATATTCCAATGGCCGATACCTCAGATATCTATCCCAGCTCAATGTTTTCACTACCTGAACGCCGCCGCTTAATGCATACATTATTTACATAGGTATCTTCTCCTTGCCTTCCGTTTCCTTTCGTTTCGTTGAACGATATATAGTCGATACGAAAGATTATCTTCTACCTTTACCTCCTGGACGAGTACCTCCCATACCAGGCATTGCTGGCATACCGGGCATACCGCCACCACCTCCCATCATTTTCTGAAGAATAGTTAGCGAAAAATTCAACATTGGAACACACAAATGTGAGGCATACCATAAGACTGGACATATCAGGCATACCGCCGGGCATGCCTCCAGCTCCACCGCCTCCTAGCATCTTCTATCACATTTGTTAGCCATGGGTCGACACCTGAAGATCCGACATAACATACCATCATGCTACCAATATCTGGCATTCCACCTGCACCACCTGGACCACCTCCCATCGAGGCCAGTCTCTTTTGCATAGCAGCCATCTGTTGTTGTTTGTTTCCGCCTCCCATCGCCCCTTGTGCTTTCTGCATATTCTTCATATTTCCACCCATCTTCTTTGCCATACCTGCCATCATTTTATGTTGAGTTAATAGGTCCTCTATTTCCCTCACACTTGTACCACTTCCGCAAGCTATCCTTGTCATTCTAGTGGGCTGATCAATGAACATCTTTCCATCGGAATCGAGTTCTTTGGCTGTCATCGAATCACAAATGTATATCATACGTTTGAGCTTCATGGCGCCATCCTCATCGTCCATCCCTTGCATCATGGAGCCCATTCCGGGGATCATACCAGCCATTTTTGAAAGAGGTCCCATCTTCATGATATTAGATAATTGATCGCGGAGGTCACGAACCGTAAAAAGGCCTTCCACGATGTGCTTCATAGTATCTTTCTGATCTAATTTGAGAGACTGAACGTGTTCCATGAGTCCTTGCATATCTCCCATACCAAGTAGTTTGGAAACAAATTGAGTGGGTGAGAACTTTTCCAAATCAAGCATGTGTTCTCCTGTTCCGATAAATACGATAGGCGTATGAGTTGCTGCAACTGCGGAAATTGCACCACCTCCACTTGCGTGTCCATCAGTTTTGGTAATAATAATAGCACCGAAGTCGGCAGTCTCCTTAAAGGCTTTACTTTGCGCCTCGGCTTGTTGTCCTATACTGGCATCCAATACCATCACGGTTTGATCAGGCTTCACAGCTTTTTGAATTTCCACCATTTCTTGGAATAATGCGTCCTCTTGTCGATGTCTTCCACTGGTATCCACAATGATGATCTCGAACTTCTCTTTCTTGAACTTATCCACGCCCTCTTTTGCCACTACTGCGGGATCCGTTTGTGTGAGAGAACCATAGTAAGGTATCTTAGCCTTCGTAGCGTTCTGCTTTAACTGATCGAAAGCACCTGCACGAAAGGTATCCGCGCATACTAAACAAGCCTTGAAACCCCTCGACTGATACCATTTTGCCAATTTCGTACATGTCGTAGTCTTTCCAGCTCCCTGCAATCCAACAAACATGATAACATTCGCTTTGCCTTTCTTTGGCTTGAAAGGTTCGGCATGGGGATCCACAAGTTTGACTAATTCATCGTATACAGCTTTTTGAATGAGTCGCTTCTTATTAACAGCCGGGGCAAGTTCTTTGAAATTCACTGATGCTTTGATAGATTTTCGCAGATTCCCTACTAATCGTACATTTACGTCGGCCTCGAGTAACGCGGAACAGATCTCCTTGATCATGCCATCAAATGCCTAATTGATATTAGAATGAGGTTACATCTAGAGATCTTGACATTTGTCCTTGATACTGACCTTTTCATCTAAATTGCTAGACCTTGTAAGATCTGTTACTGCGGCGTTGATGCGCCGACCTAGATCTTGAAGAACCATCTTGCCAATAATTTATCCGACAGTTTTTCTGGGAAAGTTCAATATTCTCGAATGTAGTTGCTCTGGATACACTTAATGTAGCTCGAAGTGTGGGACAAAGATTAAGGCGGGGAATTTAGTGTACCGAAAGGTTTCTCCGAGCTCCGAAGGGAAATCCAAAAATTTCCTGGCTGCGATAAGATTTATTTTTGTATCAGCAATCATCCACAACACAATAATCTTCAATTCAACCGCAACAATGGTAGGAAATGTTTCAAAGAAGCGCAAGGTGGAAGATGGAATAAAAGGAAGAACTGGTAGACCGGTCAAGAAATTCAAGAAACAAACACACTACGAATCCTCATCCGACGAAGAAGAATCCACAACAGCTCAAAATTTCCAAGCGGTCAATTTACAAGATTCAGATGAAGAGGAGAATGGGGCCAATGATGCAATCACAGGCAGTTTATCAGATGAGGATGATGAGCCGGATCTCAATGGTGCAGACAATGAGTTAGAAGAAGAAGTCACCGATGCCTCAAATTCCGATCCAGAAAATTCGGATGAAGAAGACTCGGACACAAATTCAAACCCCAATTTAATAAAGGCACGAAAGCGCAATGACCCAGAGGCATTTGCTACATCCATGTCCAAGATTTTGGGATCGAAGCTATCGGCGAGTAAGAGAAACGATCCGGTTTTGTCGAGGAGTCAGACGGCGATAGAAGCTAGTAAAGAAATGACGGATTTGGCCTTGGAAAAGAAGGCAAAGCAAAAGATGAGGGAGGATAAAAAAGCTGCGATGGAGAAGGGAAGAGTTAAGGATGTTTTAGGTGCTAGTACGGCATTTGACGCAAGAAATGGCCATGGGACTGGAGAGAATGTACCGAGTGTACAGGAGACGATGGAGTTGGAAAAGCGATTGAGGAAAACTGCTCAGAGGGGTGTTGTCAAGCTCTTCAATGCTGTCAGAGCAGCACAGCTTAAAGGCGAGGAGGCAGCCAAAGAAGCGAGAACAAAAGGAGTTGTGGGACAGGGAAGGAGAGAAGAGAAAATCAACGAGATGAGTAAGAAGGGATTTTTGGATTTGATTGCAGGTGGAGGTGGATTGAGGAAAGGAGAGATCGAGGAGGCTTGAAGAGGCTCGAAAGTTTTCTAATTATATTATGCATGGTATGGCGTTAGAGGTGGGATTGTACCCTTTCATAAAGGGTTTCTTCAAGCAAAGTATCCACCAACTCCGTGTCCATCATGGTACGAATTATATGTACAAAGGACAGATACTCTTTTTAATATGTCCATCCTATGACCCAAATGCAATGCTTCCCTACACCATTATTTTGAGGGATAACGTTGCAAGCCATTCATGATCGTACAAGTAACAAGTCATGCCCCTCATTCGCATCAACTTTTCTTGCTGAAATCGCTAGCCTGGAGATTTCGTGTCATGGAAGGAAGCCTTACACGCAACCCATCTAACTCTTTTGACATCACAATCTGACAGCCCAATCTTGAAGTTTCTCTCAAGCCGAACGCTAAATCCAACATATCGTTCTCGTCATCATCTGGTTCGGCCATTTTATCATAAAATGCTTCATCTTCGACTACAACATGACATGTTGAACATGAGCAAGATCCTCCACAGGCTCCTGGAAAGGTTATCAGTATATGAACGAAGGGCGATAAACCAATATCAGCAACTGACCTTCCATTTCCAAATCATTGGCTTGTGCTATATCTAAAAGGTTGTCTCCTGCCGAAACTTCAAAAGTGTGTTCATCTCCCTCCTTATCGAAGAACGTAACATGTAACCTGCGACGCAATCAATATGGGTTGAACTTCAAATGTCGATAATTGAAAGACATACCCCTCCCCAGGCTTTGGGGGTTCTACATGACCATGCAAAGATTTGGAAGTAGCAGAGAACTCTCGACGAGCAGCTGTCGATCTCCTATTTTGCCTGATTTCGCACATTTGCTTGGTACTAGGTCGCGATCCTGGCATGGAAAATGGACATAATAGGGCGGGTGCTGTGGGGGTTCTGCAAGCAAATCGAATAGGTCTATCGGCCACTGTCGCAAACTCTCTTCGTAAAGATTGAGTTGCGGTTCTGCGAATGCCTGCAAGGGCTCGACTTGTACTTCGTACTGCAGACATCTCGTCTTTATCGTGATTGTTGGAAAGGGTGAGTGGGGTGAGAAAGTGAGGAAGATCCGGAGTTGGGAGTCAATTAGGGCTGGGTAGGTAGGTCGGTAGGAAATATATAGGCTTCTTTTGCCTGAAGAGAGTATTGGATCTCAATTGTTTCTTCTCAGATCTAATGATTCTAACAATTGGATATGTAAAAGAAGTCCTTTAATATATAGGTAAATGTTGGTATTATTTGAGATTGTTAAGACTATTCACACAAACTCTTTGAATCATTCATTAATGTACTGTGCTGATATAAAAATATTCGTAAATCATCACACAACCAATCGGTGTATTGGGATTACTCCGAAATGCTGGGTGTCAGGACGGGTCGAGCAAGCCTGTTCAACGGATAAGGCATATCAGTTCAGCCAGCCTTGGGCCAAAATAAATAATCCTTGTTTTCACACTCTCCAATTGCATATCGTAAAGAAAAGGGCTTGATTATCTTTACAAGGAAGGTACTTTCATTTCACCCTGCATTGAACCAACCGACGTGGAAAACAAAGAGACGACGACAACGACATCCTAGGTTTCCAGGTTTCTTTTGAAATTTACTTCCTGTCCACTTTCTCCTTAAATGCAACATACAACAAGATGTCGACCTCAAGAGAAGGTCCAAATCCGTTAAGGCCATATTATGTTCCACCTTCTATTGGAATACCTCAAGAAATACCCATCACAACTTCTGGAACTCATGGAGTAGGATTAAAAAATGGGAGTGCAGCATCCTATGCATCTTCCGCTCGAGATATCTTCTCAGATATCGACTACAGTGACTACTTATCGGATACCTCACCATCTACCATTGATTCCCTTCAGAAATTCATCAATGAGACTTTCACCAATTATGCAGGGATATTATGCGGGCAACCGTTTGAGATTGCCAAAACCGTGCTGCAAGTGAAGAGTCAGGATGTCGAGGATGAGACAACGCCAGCAGTTGTAGTGGAGAAAATAAAAAGACCTCCCTCAGATTACAACGAGGTAAGCTGTTCTATGTGAGGGGTCGAGCTTGTAAAGCTAACTGGAATCTAGAATTACCCCTCCGACGACTCTGATGCGGACGAGACCGCTTACTTTACATCGGCGGCACCCCCTGCGAAATCATTCTCCCCATCGAGGCGACGTTATAGCAGTGAGGGTTCTGAGTGGGAGGACAAATCCACTCCTAAAGCAACCTCGCCAAAACCAAAACCAGCACACCAACTGATCCTCAAGCGATCAGATTCTATAATGGAGGTGATATCACAAGAATGGTCAAAGGAGGGAGCTTGGGGTGTATGGAAGGGGTCCAATGCAACATTCATATACGGCTTTCTACTGAAGACTATGGAAAGTTGGTTAAGTAGCATGATATCGGCGGGTTTGAACATACCGGACCCTGGGCTCGCAACACTGGGAGTACAAGTTGATGTAGCTGGTTCTCCTAATCCGTGGACATCCTTGAGTGTAGCAATAGTAGCAGCTGCTACTGCGGGACTTATTCTTGCCCCACTGGATCTCGTACGGACAAAGTAAGTCACTGATCACTTCCTATGATGACATAATACTAATCCAAGCAGGTTAATTCTCACCCCAACTTCGGATCCTAAACGATCGCTCACCCACAACCTAAACACCCTTCCCTCCTATATATGTCCTCCTTTACTCCTCGTCCCAACCATTCTCCACTCCATAATTAAACCCACTATTTCCCATTGCACTCCACTGCTCCTTCGAACCCGTTTAGCCATCGATCCTATCATTACCCCCACGAGCTACACAACTTTCACATTCCTCGCTCAAACACTCGAAATCTTCATCCGTCTACCCATTGAAACCGTTCTACGTCGCGGACAAGCGGCGGTGCTAACCTCGCTCCAATATAACGAAGCGCAGGACCTTAAAACAATCGTGGATATTGGTCCATACAATGGTGTAGTAGGCACAATGTGGTCGATTACCCGAGAAGAGGGCGAATCATCTGGTCCGGAACCCATTGCCAGTGTAGGCACAGCAAAACCATCAAGGAAAGTCAAGAAACTGCAAAAGAGGGGACAGGGGATTGAGGGACTATGGAGAGGGTGGAGAGTTGGAGTATGGGGCTTAGTAGGTAAGTATGGGAGTAAGGCCATGAGTGGTGTTGGGAGCACTGAAGGAGAATTTTGAGAGTCACAACACCTACTTTTTGTTTATGACAATCATGTCTCCAGCAGCCTTTGAAATTTATGAACATGATGGGACGAACATGGCGTTGTTTATTTGTTGCTTTTTGAGTGGCTTGGGAGCGTGAAGGGAGATGGTGAAACATCTCAACTTGCGTATGTAAGGCGCGAAGGAAACTGGCGTTCAGGTAACGAAGATATGTGAAATGAACAGAAGCGTACTCACCTCCATTCATCTGTTCTGCTTCTGCTCTGTTATCCTTTGTGTCATGATGGAGATTTGATATATTAGCCTTAGTGGCCTGTTGAATAATCCTGACGTACCTATACCGAAAACGAGTCTGTCAAGATAAGACGAAATAGTGTTATTTGCGGCAACCAATCCTTTCTTCGGCCGGTAGCTCCCGCGCCTCTCTTCCGCTCCACGAATATAGCTAAAACAACTCGCTTGTCCTTCAGCATTCACTATGGACCCACTTCTACTCTCTCGCCCGCCCCCACACAAAAACCGAAAATCAATCGAACAGATAACAACCAAAATATAAAAGAAAAAAAAGAAAAAAGCAAAACCTGACCGCCGGGCGCCCCACGGGAGGGGCGCCCGGCGACAGGAAACCCGGAAGACCGGGTTTTTTCCGCATCTGCTCACCCCCCACGGGTTGATTACCGGGGGAAAGTGGTGTACTATAACCACTGCGCCAAAGGCACAGTCTTTACTAATGAGCAATACTGGATATGCCAACATTTGGATTTATAAAGGGTGAGTGGTAAGCTTGTTGAAAGGTTAGGTTAGGTTAGGTTATTGTAGGATATACTTCTTTTGCTAGGCTAATTGGGGCTGGTGCTGGTGGTGTTTAGCTTACGTAGATTGATCACGATAGGAGATAGAAGGAGGGACAGAGGGATGATTGAGTCATGATGAATAATGTTAGAAGATGTTATCATTTTGTTCTTCCTTTCGATTCCGAGATGCTGGGTTGTCTAACGATCGGGTCTTGCTTCAAGCTTCATGAGACCTGCAATATAAAATCCAATAAGTTGATTACATCTTGAGAACAAACCTTCTCGTTCGTGGCTTGAGTGAGCATAACAAGACTGGACCATGTATTCATTTCCTATTTCCTATATCTAAAATAGAATGAGTTCTACCAGAATCAATACGTATATATACATGGCAACGACGATTCGTTCAATCGCTCTCCCCAATCCAATCCTCAATATCATACCACCTGTCATCTATATATTTCCTCAAGTGCACCCCCAAAATTCCCAACAGCATTCCCGTCAATATAATTATTGCCATACGTTTCCAACTCCAAACAGCCTCCTGACTCCGAGAATTCGAATCATGGACACCAACGTCCGGGAACTTCACTGGATACGTTTGAGATACTTTAGGAACAGAAGGCTTTTCGGACTTCGTATCCCCATGTTGTTCGTCTCCAGATGGTTTGGATGTAGTATGTTTATTTTCTTTCTGGGGCTGCTTAGACGAGTCGTGAGCACTTGAGGGTTCGCTATGAAGTGTACGTCGTTCGCCAGCATGAGGATTTTTATGCAGTGCTGCACCCGCACCCGTACCTGCGCTGTCCGAGCTATCATTAGCATCATCATCTTTCGCATTTGAACGTTTAGAATCCTCGCGTTGTTTTCGGAGCCGCTCACTCGAGTCTTGAGAACGTTCAGGTTCATTATGAAATGGACGTCGTCCGCCAGCATAAGAACTTATATTTAATGCTGCACCCGCACCCGCGCTGTCCGCATTATCACTGTCATTTTCCACATCTACACGTTTAGTATCCTCGCTCTGTGTCCGGAGCTGCTCCGGTAGGCTCCGAGGTCTGTTAGGTTCATTTTGAATGGGTCGCCGTCTAGCAGAAGAACGTGAGCTCAATACCCCAAACATATTCCTTTCATCTCTCGCATCCACGGACTCATCCCCCGACGACAAATCGTCCATCGCTGCTTGATTCCGATAAAAGGCCTCATCGTACTCCCTCTGTATCAACATCTCCTCTCTTTGTCTGCTCAAATGCTCCTCTTGCTCCTGGTTTGGCCCCTGCAGCTTCGCCTTCATTCGCTTAATTTGCTGCCGCAAAGCCGCTCTTGCTTCTGCACAACGGCTCGGTGTAGCTTTAGATCCTGTTTCCTCTTTACGTCCTTCCTCTTCTATACTACCGATTTGATTGTCGTACTCTCCGATTTTCTCGTCGAGCCGCGATTGGTAGTCTGCGGGGGCAAGATTTTGGGCATCAAGTGCATCGAGCCAATGTACTTTTGTATGGGTCGTTTCTGTGGGAGCAGCTACATTCTTAGCCACACCCTTCCCGAGATTGGAAGCTATTTTGGATTCCGCTTTTGGCGGGTCTCGTCCCTCGCTTTCCGAAGTAGAAAACTCAGATTCTTCTTCTTTAGCGAGTTTACCCAGCCTCCTGGCCCATTCAGCAAGAATCTCTTCATTCAGTTTTTCTTTCCGCTCTGCTTTTCTTTTAGCTTTAGCCTCCTTCCGAGCGCGTCTTTTACGCTGAGAAACGTTGAAAGAAGCGATATCAAAACGTTTTACTTCTTCTTCTTCCGCTTCCTCCGATTTCCCATGGTTTTTCGCGTGTTCTCTGGCGTCTTTTCTGCGCGTAGCCTCGACGAAAGAGCGGATATCAGTGGCCATTTCTTCTTCGGGTGATGCCGATGAATCTGAGTCTGGGACATCGTATGCGCGCATTCTATCCGCGAAATCGCGTCGCACTTCTCGCAAAATTCTTTCGGCTCGGTCGTCAAGTATTGGTTGGCTTTTTTCGCGGACATTTTCAAAAGAGGGATCGAATTCGGAGTTGGGACGGGTGGATGGAACGTACTTCCATGTTGAGCCTGAGGTCTGCGAGGTGCCAGGGCCGTGGATATCTTCATAGTCGGGTTGCTTAGTTAGGTCATCGAGAGCTTCTTCCACTGCCCGTCCTGTTGGAGTGAGGTTATCGCGGCCTGGAGGAGTAGGTGGGGAATCTGGGGGGCGCGTTAGGGGGTCCTCGCCTTCGAGAGGTGGTGTTCCTCTTTCGAGGTCGTCTGGAGGGTCTATGGTCGACATGCTGATGGATTTTGGGAGGGTACTGGATAAATTTTCCTACAGGTTTTATTACCTAATAATTACTATGAGACTATGGAAATTTAACTTTGATGATTGACGATGAAGCTCAATGGAACAAAGGGAAATTACTTGTATTGAGATACCACGAAATTGGGAGATGGATGATGCATGCGGAACTGATAACAAAGACAAGATGACATAATTTAAGAGTCGCAATTTGATGATTGTGTGGTGGGACCAGTAAGTAATTACACAAGCTGAGTTTTTATATTTGGATGATTTGAACAAAGTCCAGCCTCATCAGGTATTCAACCCTTAATTACCTCCACTTCCTCTCTTGCCCGAAAGATATCAAGCTCGATATTCTGTCTAACTTGTATTCGGAGTTTCATCTCTTGTTGTGCTCGAAGTTTCCCCAAAGGTTTGCTTTTGGAAGCATTTTGATGAGCTTGTTCTTGGCTTATTGAGTACTTTTGAGTATGTTGGTGATAGTTTCCGTGCAAGACGAGAAAGAAGAAGACTGAATGCCGGTGATTATTGATGAGTGATGATGAATTATTAAAAGACTTCAAGGAGGTTTATCTTATCTTCTGGTTTGGAGACATGGATTATTTCTTACTTGTCATCTAGGGATCTGAAGATTTTAGATTCTCTAGTAAATCTTGAAGTAGTGCTTGACCAAGAAGTGGCCATGACGCCTTTTTTTCTTCTTTGTTTGTGAGCAATTCTCTTTGTATTTTTAAACTAAAGAATAGAGTGTTACCGACACAACAATATTTCTTATTGTTGGAAGATGAATAGATATTTGGCCATCGGCTTCCTAGGGAGAGAAACTACTGAAGAACTGTTCAGATTTTGGGAACAATGTTTGAGATCAGTGTATAAAGGTAAGACATTTGGGATTAAAACTTTTCCTCATTAACCTGTCCAAATCTTGTGGTTTTAGAAGCATACTCTACAAATCTCAGATAAATTTCGCAGAAATAATCTTCAATTCCACTTAAGCTCGCAAGCCGAAGTAGAACTACTAACCGCAAACATGTCTCACGCTCCTCCACCAAACTATAAGGAATCCTTGCCTTCACCAAGTGAGTTCGTGAACATCGAATTGCGTCCAATTGGGGCCGCAAACGAGGCGGTAAGAACAGAGCCCGACTTTGAGTTTTACAAGCCAAGTAAGAGAACTGCAAGACGATGCTATCTCATACCCATCTTGATCTTGATCGTTATCATCGCCATTCTTGGAGGGATGATCGCCTTCTTGGTAACTAATCCAGGTGTCATAGGAAAACAATGCCCAATTCAGGCCAATGTCACCCAGTACTCCACACCAAATTACACTCGCATCATCACTCGAACACAGATCTTTAACACAACGACTTCTATCACGCAATCAATCACGAAGACTCGTCCTGCAGCTCAAGCTACAAGTACGCACAGTGGTGTTGATCCCGTGGCAATCGCAACTTGTCTCGGTGTTTTGGAAAATGCTTGCGCAATGGACCATCCACCGACAACCTTCGGGCAATGCGATCCGTTGTTTGTGTTTTTCTACTGCGACTTGACGGACAAGATGGTGTTTCGAGGTGCAATGGAGCTTGATGCTGATGGCTCGAGTCCTGTCTGCCAACCAATGAAGGAGTTTTGTTCTAGGGCCATCCCGTTGAACAAAATCCCCCTAGCTGATGTCAGTCCGTGAATGGTGAGTTCCGGGAACAAAGGTTGAGAGAGAGGCAACAATTTAAGAAAATGTAACTATATGAAATTATCCCCGCGAACTTATGTTTCACCTGTATATATGAGAATCAAAATATACTCAATTTGTTTTAATGAATGTGACGAATCGATAATGCGTAGAGAATCGTGAAGGAGACAGGCCTAAAACTGTGCATTATTCGAGAAAATTGACCTCGCGAATAAAGCTCTTGAGTCAGGACTTTTAAATGTATTTTGGGCATACTTATATTCATTCCTTGTATAGAGTATCGCTGGCCATGCAAAACCTTTGGGCCATATCGTTTGTGCGGCAAATAGGAGAGAGATTCAGTCTTGATGTAAGCATGGCTTCGGAAGCTTTTACGGCGTCCATCTACGTGTATACATGGTATAGCGGTCGGGATTGGTGTATTGTCCTGTTTGGATGTCTATGCGTTCATACCGTTCGTTTGCTCTCTTCGTCCATATAGCTTAGCAGACGACAGACAACACCGGCGGATATTGGATTTGAAGGCCCCAGACATTCCCATTTCCTTGACCAGAGTCTACCGATGTTTATATTGATGTTGGAATTGAGCCTTGAGTATTGAGCATTCAACATTGAATCAGGATTTCTCTTCTGTAAGCCATGACAAATTAGCGGTACCTAGGTACTTTGCTAGCATTTCAAGCATATGGGCCTAAATGATTAGCGAACCGTGACAATAACTTATTAGTCTCTCATTGGTGTTGAAACTATTCTAGTTGAAACTATTCGAGTTGAAACTATTCGAGTACGAACATTAAAGAAGATTTCCAATTGTTTGCAATACTTTCGAGACCATGATTGTTATACGGGTATTTGATTTACTACCCATTCTGTCACAAGTATACACAACTAGCCGCGATCCTTGCACACTACATAAATCACTCACTTTCTGTTCCAAAAAGCTTTATTATGCTCGGCAGTCAACTCAGATCAATATTCCAGGGTAACATATGGACACCAGAATCCATTGGATATTTTGTGCAACGACGGCGAATGAGGCTCACCGAGTAGGAATTTCCGCGAGGTATCATTTTCGATCCTTGGCTGGCATTGTCAAATATTGCGTATGGCCTTGGCCAAGAAGCAAATGTTTTGATCAAATGGACCTTGCCCTCTAATTTTCAGGGATATGTGACCGCTTTCCAATATCTGTCCCTCATATTTCTGACTGAAAGCTGACAATAAGTCACAGGTCACAGCTCATCATTCGGCTTCTGCTTCTACGGTGGTAAGCCGCGTTCTTATTCTCCCGAACGACGCATACCTCAACCTCGTCACTTGCAGGCGCAGACTGCATTGTAAATGCATAAATGGACACAGAAGTGGCCCTCAATTGGCTGATATCCACCAGAAATGTGTTTATAGCTCATTGAAACGAGGCAAATTTGTGACCAAAAAAGGAGGCAACCATGCTAACGAGAAAGGGATAATCAAAGCCTAGCTCAAAGGCCTCTTGACATGTTACCTGTAAGGAGCAGCCGACCCATGACTGTACAGTGATTAAAAAGTATATATTGCGGACTACCCACCTCGAAAGATGTTGACTGGACTCGAAGCGAACTCAGATATAGATAATCTGAGATACCCCCTTTCCCCATGGTATGTATACGTACCCACCAATTACCTAAATGCTCCTTACATCTGATTCAACGAATCATAGCCGTTTGCATACATGGGTAGGAAAGTTTGCAATTTAACTAATGGGAAAGTTCTCAAGTTATAATAGTCGGCTCTCCATGGAACGGCCGCCTGGCTCCCAGTCGGGGAAAGCGATTGTCCTACTTTGATATTATACGGTATATTCACCTGATAGTAGATCATAGCTCTATAACTCAGCAATACTTTTCCCAGCAAAATTTACAATTCGAAGGGGGACAATCGCTTTCCCCGATTGGGAGCCAGGCGGCCGTTCCATGGAGAGCAGACTATTTATTACATTGCTCACACAATTTTCAGACAATCGCCTTTCGAAGCACTTTCAGCATTCTAGAAATGGGTGGCAAAATACATCCTTTGCCAAGATGAGAAACGTCGGTGTTTGTTTTGCGGATGTTCTACAGCAGCCACTTCGTTCGTGATAGGCTTCATATCCGCAACTAAGACCACATCGGTAATTAAACATACTATCTACCAGGATGGCGTCATATGCCCGTCCTTTCGTCTAAGTGGACGCTGTGGAGTAATTATATGGTTCAGCTATCACTACTTCCATTTCGCTCGTTGGAATTGGAAGACATTCCCAGAAAAATGTAAGTCTGAGAAGAGAAGAGCTCGTTGCTTTTGGAGACCACAAGGTGCCGTCTATCAATTATCTTATTAAATTTAATATCACAATGCTTCAAGGTGAAATTGAATCACTATGTTTCGAGATGCTTCGTCGCTATCATCCCATGAAGAAGCTCTGCATATAATGTGCATCGTTGGCCAGGATTATTGTTCAAACAAGAGGCCGACATCCAATCAATGTTCGTCACGAGGACTATGCAACAACTCAGTATATTGATTTTGCTACCCCTCCCAAAATCATCTTTAGACTATTATCCAGAATAACAGCATGTTTTGCAACTCCACACCAAAGTTGTCTATCTACAAGTTCAAAAGATACGAAGTTCTAATCTAAAATCTTACTATCATTAGGTACGATTGCTTTAAGGACAATCTTGAAAGAGTGCTTGTACTGGCTCGCGAGATGCATGTAAGTATGCTATCTCTATAGACTTTCTAACTTTTCCTGATCTGTTGTTCGGGCTAGAGACCCTCGCGACGATATACAACCCCGAGTACGCCAGCCTCTAATGCGATGGCTCATCGACGTTATACCAGCTTCCTTTTCAACGTGAACGAGTTACCTATTAATGATGATCCTGACAATGGGGGGGTCGCACCTAGAGCAAACGTCAATGGACGATGGATACCGCCCATTTATAGAGCTGGCTTCTTGGCTCAGATTCCCGGGCGAATGTTCAGATGGGCGGACGGTTACATTACCGATGCTGGGTACGAATATCGATGGTTCGGCGGCGATGGCTGGAACTCAGATAATCAAATGCTCCAGCATTACAGAAGTACAACCTTATTTTGGTGTAATGAATTCACACAGTTTCAAATGATGGAGGTAGATGCATCCACGTTAGACGTTGCCACTTCGGATTTTCCAAACAACAGATGGTACCCACTGACTTTTCTATATGATGGGGCACTCTCACGGGTATCTGCTGCACTCGAGGAACAATACCTTGCTGGCAGAGATGGGGCTTGGGTTGGCCAACTAGGGCTTCAATCGTATCGACACCGCAGAAATCGACCAACAAACGGACTCGCAGGTAATCTTGGCACCATTGTGGCCTTGGTTGCATTCTCCTGCCATGACGATCGCTCATTATACAACGTTCTGATTAACCATATGGCATGGCGAAGGCAATGGAGGCCTCATACTGCAGAGCATGGAAGTAAGCTTTCAACATCTGGCGATAGCATTTTACCCAATTTTGACAAGAATAGGGCTTCATGAGAGAGGAGTTGTGGGCAATATCTACCTGGATCCAGAGAACCCGAACGGCTCCACCAATGATACGCTTTATCGGCTCGAATGGGAAGACGGTCCTATGATTTACTAAAACTCGATCCTGCGAAGTATAGGTATTGCCGTACCCTCGATATCTCGATATCTCGTCACTTCGCTTCCCTTTCATCATCCGAAGTCTTCTCACATGCTCGAAACGGTTTCCTGCCCTTGGTGTCTCTGTGACTATATTTCTCGACAATCGACTGGCTGGCGATATGTTTTCCGGTTCACATTTTCCGGTTCCGATGATATGTTGTGTTGCTGTTTTGATTTGCAATTTGATTTGCAGTTTCCTCCAATTTCTAGACTTCTAGGGATGTATGGATCTAATGCTCTATTTTTCTAGTGCTGGCTTATCTATGAACCTCTCTCTTACTGGAAGTTTGGGAAATTGTATAAAACCTGATGATGTACCAGTTGGCTAAGGGAGGCTATTTGAAAAATGTGATGGTCAATGAGCTTATCAGCCTTCTTCTCAAAGTCTTGCCATTATCCTCAGGTCGAAACTCAAACTTGGCTTTGTCCGCGATGTTGTCTATGTCTTAAATACTGTAATAAGAACACAATAGTTGATCCATTATAAAAACAAGCCTTAGCTAGTCTACTGATCTGCCCAAAACTTCTCGGATAGGTGTATATAGCCTTTAGACGCTATTTCTTTTGGTCGGACCGGCGTGCGCGTTATCCAGCAGTGTGCACAGTACCTAGTGGTGCACATCATATATGTCTTAGCATAAGGCCTCGACAGCATCGTCAGTTTGAATAAGGTCATGTCCTCTTAAAACAGTTTCTCGCCATTAGCCAAAACTTGGAACCCAGTTTGGGTGACGGGGCTACTTCAGGTTATTAGATGTATATATCTAAAAAGCTAGTGTGGAGGTCCAAGGACTCGAAGGCCGCACGGAGTCTGAAAGAGGAGATTGAAGACTATCTGTCCATATTGGATAAAATGTTACTTTTTTCCTTACCAACCTCGCTCGCCTAACCATAACCATCAGAAGGTCATCCCCAACACCTAACACCACCAGACCAGACTCCACAAGCAGCTCTCGAGTACGCCCCTCTTAGTTTTACATGCTAAAAGTACACCTCCATCGATTACACCCCCTCGCTTCCCTTACTATCGATACATCGCCACTTTTCTCATCACCAACACAGACTCACATCACATCACAGTAATCCATCCCCATCTATTCTGTAGCGAACAAACAAGTTCTCCCTGAAAAATTCAAACGGTACCATCAGTTCTTACATCACCATCACCATCACCAAACATCGCAGTGTTCGTCGTATTTTGGTTATGGTGTATATCGATGTTCGTGTATCTCCAGAGGAAGAATACGGGAATACGGGGGTCGATGATGCGGCGTCTGGATAGGGAGGGCGAGGAAATGTTGGAATTGGTTGAAAGGGGGGTGGGGGACGATGAGGAAGAATCTCCAGTGCCGTCTGCGAACGATATTCATGCTCCTAGGTCATTGAATAATGAGTAAGCGGGAGAAGAAGAAGTTCGGTGGAGAGATCTTGGTCGTATGAATCTCAAACTCCTCAGAAGTATCAGCATCCTCCTCCACATTCTCAACCCCATTCAAAATCTAATACTTTAAAAGAAACAACGATAAACGACATTAGTACCCCCCGACTTTTTCACAACAATCCCAATACACGCCTCACCACGCCTCACCTCACAAAGAATTTCCTACCTACATACATAGACTACAAATCAATACATGCCATCTCCATCTCCCAACTCGACATCCTGTACCCCTACAACCACAACCACAACCACAACAACATCCACATCCACAACCAGATCCACAGCAAACCCCTAAATCTAGCAATTTTAGAAAACACCTAAATCTAGCCGCTCATGCCGGCCACACCATCCTCACCCAGCACCACCTAAACCACGCAATCATTCCGCCGCCCCCAAAGCCATCCCGCACCCGCACTTACTTACCTGCGAATCCCTGACCTCAGCACATTACTATCTCTACTAAACACTCTAACTTCAACTTCAACTTCAACTTCTCCTTCTACTTCTCCTTCTATTCACCACACCTCACACCAAACCAAACCAAGCCCATCCCTACCATTTACCCTAACATCCCTATACCATCCCCTCTAGTCAAACCAACCCCTTTAATCAAACCCTCCCCGCACCCTCAGTGCCTCAGCGCCTTACTCACCCACCCCATCAAACTCCATCAAGTACTACTTACTACAACCATTCTCACCTTTCTCACCCCAACCAACACCCCAAGCACCACCCCAAAGCACCACTCCAAAGCCATCCCGCACCCGCACCAAGACGAAGGTTCCGGTGATGTTAAGTACCATTTGGGAATGAACTTTGAGCGTCAGAAATATATGTGAACTGGACTGGACTAAACGGAGGGGTTTCTTTATTTGCGAGAGAGAGAAGGAAGGGTGGGTAGCTAGCTAGCTAGCTAGCGGGGTGGAATATGTATTTGTGGAATCGTATCTATCTATCTATCTATCTATCTATCTATCTATCTATCTATCTGTCTGTCTGTCTGTCTGTCTGTACTCGAGTAGGTTTACTTAATCTAATTAATGATGAATGATGAATGATGTATACTTTGTTTTATTTGGGATGTTTGAATTGGAAAGAAATGATGGATAGATTGATGGATAGATAGATAGATAGAGGTATCTTTGCGAACTTGTGATTCAAACATGCCGATATTGGTCCCTGTCATCTTCTCTGCTTATTCAAAGGAAGTGAGTGAGAGCAAAAAAATGCAAAACACGAGGCAAGGAAAGATTCTCATAGATAATCTCAAAAATGGAACAGGCCTAGAATTGGCCGAAAAATAGTATTTATCTCATCAATAATAAGTCAATCCCTGGACTGTAACACTAGCGCCTGTTAATGCAGAATGCTACGCTCCTCCCTACCTCCAAGTCTATCTAATGTTTCCCATCCTGAGAAATATTTTGCGGTTTGGGAATTTGTTGATGCCAAGACGATTTGAAGTTATCTCAGCTTACGTCTGGAAGTCGAACTGCTATATCTCCTGATTGAGTAATGTAGCGAACCCAGGGGAGGGATTGATATTGTAACTATTGAAGGTGTTAGGTTGTGCACTATAAGGTTTTGATGGAGAATACTAACCTTTGGCTCAATGATCTTCAAATATCTGACTTGAATGCCACTTGTCGTGAAATATGGTATCTCGAATTTCACACTTATCGGTCTCTTTGCCCCTTTACCTCCAACACCACCCATACTTCCACCAAATCCTCCTGTCATTCCACCTCCATGCTCATCATCGCCCTTCACACTCGGTAATCCCAGCTCTGCTCTCATAAGGAATTCCTTACTGCCTCCGAACTGTTTAATCTTCCATACTATCGCTGACTTTTCGGGTGCGTAATGTACAGATCCAATATTTGTACGGAACCGTGGAGAATCGGCATCTTCTGGAACTGGAACTGTAATTTCGACATTATTAGCTGTGCTGCGGCGCTTAAATTGCGCTTTGGCTTTCAGCATATATTCAATTCTCGATCCAGAATGCGATTCCACAATACATTCGACCCAGATCAATGGTTTGACGGCAGTGTTCAGACGGTAAGACATCAATTCGAATTCTCCATCGGGTGGAATGAAGGAGATGGTTCTATCATTTTCGAAACGTGAAAGACGGACACATTGATGGAACTTCACATCCTCCATTTCGATGGCTTTTCCTCGAGTCGCGCGCCCAGTAGTTTCAAACATCACTTTATCGTTCAGACCTAATCGTAGTTCAGGCATACCGGACAGGTAGCATTTCATCTTTATGGCACCTAGAATCTCGGACCGCAGAACATTTCCATTCGACGATACCAGTAAATTGAGTGATTCGACCACGTCGAGGAAGACTTCGTTCTTCCTGTACCGAATACCTTCCGATCTCCACGATACTGCATTTGTAACGGCTATAGGTGGACGGGCTTGGATCTCTAATTTATGTGATTCTTGTGTAATGTATTCTTGAAGGATTTTTGATTCGGTGGTTTGTGGATATCCAAAGTCCATCATTTCGTCCAGAAGTTCATAGATAATGACAAAGTTGTCTCGGATGGATTCTTCTTCAAGTTCTTTAAAGTATTCGGTGAAGACTTCGACTATCTTGTGTAGGAAAAGGAGAATTTCGGCGGCATTTGTGTTGCGTTTGGTGAGGGCTAAGAGGTAGAGGTTGTTATGGCGGATATACAGATACTTGGAATATGTCAGGAATGACGGTCGCAGACAGACAGGATGGAGCATATACATTTATCCCTTCATCAGAGAAACATGGTGGGACTGCGGAACTCTCTTCCTCTGCCTCGCTCAAGAGTATTGGGAACTTTTCAACTGCGGACATAGGAATATCTCCTCTGTAATTTCGGGCAAGAAGAGTCTGTATTATTGCGTCAACATTATCCAGAAGTCATATCACCATAGAAAGTATACTATACCTTGCCCTTTAAATCGAGAAAGAAGACAGCAGATGCCATATTGCCAGGTAATCAAAGAGAGTAAAGAGATGATAATAATGTCGATGACAGAAAGTGTGTCACTTCAAAGAACCCGTATAATTCGTGAAGATGGTATGAAATCCTCTTAATTATTTGTAGAGTATTGGAATTGGGTTGACTTGAGGTGTGTTCACTTGAATAATAACAGCCCCACGTCAAGCTTCCCCCTTGAGATAGATCCATTGATAGATAGATCCAGATCCCAAAATCACCCGGTGAATCTAGGCGGTCAACTGGCTTCCTTACTAAACAGTACTAAATAACTAACTAAACCTAAAAGATACTAGCTCTCAGATGGCAGAATCTTTTAAGCATAAATATCTTTTTACTTTCGTGAAAACTTCTTTTCTTTTCTTCTTCAACGCGCCCTTTTAGACAGTGCAACTCAATCACATAAATATAACTTGTATTGACTTTCTGTCAATACTTAACTTATTTCCCATTGATGAAGTTAGCGATTTCGTGGCGCGGAAACGGATATCAGAGGTACCATAAGAGCTGGCCGGGCATTGTCTTTTTAGACAACAGATTGCCTGGGCGGCGTCAGAGGGACCATACATATGAAAAAAATTGAAAGAGATGACTTTAAACCAAATATGATTGTTTGCTCAAATGTGATATTTACCTATTGTGACATTAACTGCGATATTTTTACTTGAAGATATTGATATCTGTCTGGGAGGATTTGATACGATACGATTTGAAGATAGAGACTAGACTAATATAATAATATTATCTATCACTTACGGAATTCCGGATGCAAGATATATCATTCCTTTCGTATCATATTAATAGCCTCATTACCTACCAAGAGACAGTTTACTAGATATCAGAATCTACCACTCACTCATCCTGCCTACCTCTACCTACTTGCCACTTGACCAAAATTCATCAAAAGCATCAAAATTTCATTTTTTTTTTCAATATTATCATAGGGCTACCAATCATATTGATTCGGCCACGACAATGGCTTTTTCTTACCGAGCCAGCCAGAAGCAATCAAGATGGGTCACATGTGAATGCTTTTTCTCCAAGTTACCACCACTTCCCCGTTACTTCCTTTCCTTGGTCCCCTTTCGATTGTCAATATACAACTAAAAGAATGGGGAAAAGGTAAGTAGAAATATAATTCGACTAGATCTGTGGAAAGTTTATACTATCAAAGAGTTAATTGGTTTGGTTTGGTTTGGTTTGCCTTACGGATCCTCTTTTGCAACATTCGACCCCCAATCATCATCTTATCGTATCACAAGCAAAAAAATCCCCGAATGTTCATTAACTCAATGAGTACAACCTTTACAAACCTCCGCAGCTACTACTATTTTCAGCGGTACACATATGCCAACTGTTAATTGCCTAGTTTCATCATTCACCACCGACTTTTAACGTTATTCGCACAATCGTCGGCGTCTATTATCAAAATGGAGCGCGATCACATGTTAGAAGAATGCCCCCCATCCTACGCATCTCACGATCCTCAAACCATACATTTACCTTCGATCCCCACCGCAGACCTCCCACCAATTCATCATGAGCGAGTCTTACCTCCTTTACCTCTTGTGTCAACAGAAACAAAATATCGGCAAGAATCAACTGCAGAACCGCCATTGATATGGCCGTCTTCCAATCCTTTGACTGCATATTATCAACCGGGCCCCTCACAGCTATCGCCTAAAATAATGGCAAGAAGAAGTACAGATTCGCCGAACGGTATGGACTTGGATCTATCAGATAACAGAGCGAGACGGGGAGGGAGTGTGCTATCTATAGACGATCCGGATGTGCGACTTGCTGCTGAAGCATTAGGAGATCTCCGCGCCGGTATGTTTTGTAAAGAGTTTTCGAAGAATCTTATACTAACTCCGTTGGCAGATTTCATACAGTCTCCCCCTCATCTTCACAATAACGCCTCTTCCAACTCGCCTCGATTCCGACACGGCGGTTCTACACAGCCGGAACCCCTCCTCTCACTCCTTACCACATCTCACCCCCTCATTGGTAACGCGATAGGCGGCTCTTTGTCCGCATATTCTGCTTCCAAGAATTATAGTCCTCGCTTCAAATCCAGTGCAGAATATGTCGAAAGAAGGATTACTCCAGTTGTCAATACAATTAATTCCGTTAATCGCATTACTGGAGTTGAAGGAGGCGTGCGTTGGTTCCTTGGTGGTCGTCGGCCGAGTCATCTTGGACCATCAGACACTGAATTTCAATCCCCTTCTCATAAACGTCGGAAAGTGAATACTTCTTTTCCATCCGACCTTGAAGGTCAGCCCTTGCAGTTTGAAATACAATTTGATCAACAGCGCCGTCGTCGTCCCAGTCAAGTATCCACCACGGATAGCCTTCCTGCATATGATGACCATCGTAGTCCTAGCTACGAAGCCACGCAACAAGCATTGATACCATCACACCAAAGATCCGATGAGCCCACATCCCCTGGCAGCTCATGGCAATCCCGTCTCGTCCTTTCTACCTCGGGACTCAGTGTTGCCATGTCAGAGGAGTCGCTCCGAAGCCTGAGATATTGTCTCAGTTGGATTCGCTGGGCAAACGAGCGCATAGGTAAACTTATTGCGGCATTGAAATCGGCTCTAGAGCAATACGACAATTCCGGCACCATTGCTGACTCCTCCCACTCCGACAAAGGGAATGGTAGTAAACACCAACAGATAGTACTTCACACAGACGACCAGCGTTCAGCTTTAACCGCCAAGATTGCACAATTAAATAAGGACGTTCTAAAGACTTTGAAGGAGGTGGTTGATATTGTTTCAAAATATGCTGGCGGTGCCTTACCTGAAAATGCGAGAGATCTCGTGCGTAAACACTTGACCTCCTTACCTCGTCGATTTCAAATCGCAAATTCCGTCTCACACTCCGTCTCAAATGGCGAAAACAGAGGTCATCGAGATGGAGATAGCGATGCTAAGGAAGGTGCACAGAGAGTCATGGTATTGGCGAAAGAGGGTTTGGATATGATGACCCAAGTGTCAGGCGTTCTAGACGGAACGATTGTTAGTGCGGAAGAATGGTGTGAAAAGCTCGGCCGAAAGAAGCGGGAGGGAAGGGAAACCGCTACTCCGCAGGATGTGAAAATGATCAATGATGGAAGTGAAAATAGACGGGCGGAAACGCAACCTATCCCCAGTGGGGACGTTAAAATAGGCTATACAGGGCTCAGTAAAGAGAGACCTACTCTTGTTTGAGAGCTCGATACACTCTTTTCGTCCGGGTTTTCCTTTCAAGTTCGGAGCACACGGCTACCAGTGGTGGAGTATTTATGGATATGGAATTGGAGAGACCTGGACACTGGCGTATTGGTATTTGAAGGTAAGTCTAGGCGTCGGAACGTGAAACAGGAGAAACCGAGGAAACGAGAAAGGGTTAAATTTCTTTGGTTCACCAAGGTAGTTTTGTTATACCATACTCATCACTTGGGCTCATACTCCAGAACGATTCGTGGAAATGTTTCTTTTGCATGACCAATCAATAAAGATCTAGATCTGCAGAATTAACTTCTCGTTGTTTACAAATACAAAATCTCCATCAGCAAATTTGTTCTGCAACTCGAAATATAATGATAATGCTAGGTTATATTACATGATTTGGAATTGAAAATTCAAGTCTGAAGTCAGATGGATAGTAAGTAATAAGATTACATTTCAGAACCAACCAACCAATAATACTCGAGTAGTAGATGGCATAATTCAGAAAGAAATAATGATATACATACATAACGATGTACTCGTATATACTCAATTGTACATGGCACAAACCCAAACCCAAATCCAGTTATAACAGAACACAACAACGAAGCTAGACGAACGATATGATTTAGTTGGGTAGAGTCGAATGATAAGACTGATTGGGTGAGGTGAGTGATGAGGGTGATGGGGGTAGAGGGTAGAGGATTTTGATTTTGAATTTTGGATTTGAATTTGAATGGTGAATGTTGAACTTTATTCTCGTTGTATAATAAATATGGTATGCCGGAAAGTTGAAACCCCCTTTTTTTTTCGCTAAATAGTTTTGATATTGTTTGGGTGAGGTGGGTGTGTGTTTTGGGATATGGTGTGGTGAGGTGAGGCGTGGTGAGGTGAGGTAGGGTAGGGTATAGTAGGGTATGATAAGAGGTGATAAAGTCAGGTAAGGTGAGGTAAGGTATGGTAAGAGGTGATAAATTGAGGTAAGATAGGGTAAGTAAGGTAAATAATTCAGGAAATCTTGATCCGAGGGCATGTATATATATATACATTAATGAGTTTGGAATTTTTAATGAGAAAGACATCATGTCGAGCTCCCCACTCCCATATTCAAGTGAATACATAAATGATATAACTTGACTGACTACCGAAAATGTCTTGTGGATTTCATGACTTGTTGATCGGTTGGGATTCACGTTCGCAGTCATCGTCGAGAGTCGAGGGCTGAAAATAAATTGATGAATTAATGAATGTTATGGTTATATTAATTATTGAGGGTATGGATGGTATGAATGGAACAGCATGCATGTTGTATGTATGTACTAGGTAATGACTGGTTTGAATGATTTTCTGGTGATGTGAGTTCTGAATCTATAATTTTGGAACTTTTGGTTGGGAAACTGTTTTTTGGAATAGGTATGGAATGACTGTTATATGTACCGAGTACTGACTGGTATGAATAATTTTCTAATTATATGAGCTCTGAACCTATGATTTTAATGGGGGAGCTTTTTTC
Organism: Sclerotinia borealis F-4128; assembly: GCA_000503235.1. Lineage (NCBI taxonomy): Eukaryota > Fungi > Ascomycota > Leotiomycetes > Helotiales > Sclerotiniaceae > Sclerotinia > Sclerotinia borealis. Next base: position 208,026 of record KI628549.1, read on the forward strand.
GTGAGTTCTCAAATCCATGTTTCTTATTTGAAAGACGGTCGTTTGGGTATGATACATACCAAAACCTCCAAAAATGAATTTCAAATCCACGTTTCTGACGCATAATTCCTCCTCAAAGGCCCAAAATGACTGTTAGGATTCATTAATACAACTTTGAACATTCATATACATGAATTTTGAGAACTCTTGGCTCGGCCAGAATGTGCTTAAATAGTTCTGCTCTCCCCCCTTTGGTAAACTTTTTTTTTTGGCATCAAACATCTTCGATCAAAACAACTTCAATCAAAACAACTTCAATCAAAACAACTTCGATTAAAATCCTTCAATCAGAAACATTACAAATCTTCACACAAATCTTCGATAATCCACAACTTTTCGAGAAACTTCGCTTTCGCTCTTACACTTTTACACTTTTACACTTTTGCGCATTTTTCAAAAACTTTCGCGGTTTTTGTTTTGCGGATTGGGACGGTGATAGAGGTTGTGAATAAGAGAATACTGTACATCATGGGGCCAATAAATATTGCGAAAGAAAACGCAGCTTGGACAGGTGTCCGCAACTACGTTGTTAATCGGGCTGCTACTCGCGCTGCTTTCGAGGCTGAAGATCCAACGACGGCAGGACCATGGCAATACAAATGGCTTTCTGAAGAGACAGATGGCTCTATTAATTCTACTAGAGTTAACTTACCCCTCTCTTACTTAACAATATATATCTAACATAATTCATCTAGTGCAACAACGTCAATGTTTCCGGTGCGGCGTATTGTCAGGCCAATCCTGAAACCGATACTCAACCATGTGGCCGACCGAAAACATTTGACCTTTACTGTTGTCCTCCAGGGACTAGTAGCGCCCCAGAAGCTCTCAAACAATGCAAGGCCTGAAGATTATAATAAATTGAGACATCCCAGCCACGACCCCCGTCATAATGCGAGTGAGCGTGCCTAAAGTGTTCTTTTATTGGCATTACATCCGGTTTCTCCTCAACATTCTACATTCGCTTCGACCCAACCTCATCGTCCTACTCCACTCCAAATTCGACAATATATCCCTCTCACCTCTCGCACCCTATAGCCGAAACCGACTCCACCGGATGTTGTCCTCTTCAACATAACATCTTTATGCCACTCCTTAGTTCCTTTTTAACACCCACTCAGCATCTATTTTTCGATTTCGATACTTTCTTCGGGGTCCACACATGTTTGCCTGGCTTTAGACGGCGGTCTATAATACGCATCCACTCTTTCCACAATTGTTTTCGGATCGATTCTCATACACCACCTTCAATCTCTAGCCTCCTTTGCACGAATCGAGGTTGGCATTGGAGTTCTGGCTAGTCAATCGATCTTCTTGCATGGCTTTCTATCAATCGAATGTTATTTTTGTTGTTTGTCTAAGGTACATGGATTTGGGACGGTTGGAAAGGAACTGACTCGGAAGTTATTGCTGAGATTTGCTGTTGAATATTGATGTCACGGTGGGAACTTCAGCTCTACTTTGGGACTAGACTTTACCATGTATCTTAAGACTCAAGAGACGAATACAAAGATACACATACACATACATACATATCTTCACAACCTTGTCGCGCTCGCTAACCGGTTATTCTCGTGCCGCATCGTAGTGTACCGTGACAGTACAGTAATTCAGGGGAGGGATCTTCAGGAATAAGCGATGTGCTTAGTCACCTCGCTACTGTACAGTAACTTGCCACACCCACAATACTATTGACTAGCAACAAGGATTTTGTTCAACATACGCGCGAGTCGGAAGTCGCGTGATATTGACTGCTGTAACGAATTAATATGGAGCTGCAAGAGGGTCCAATAGGCTTACAAAATAATCCTAATAAAAACATGCACATGACCGTGAATTTCTTCTGCCAGCCGATCATCAATTGGCTGTGTTTCCACATTGGTAAATCAATGATGAAAATTTCCAGAGCGAAGTTGAAGGATGCATTTATCAATACTTGGAGATAAAAGTTGCTGCAAAATCATTTGTGCAACTCGTCGCACTACTTAATGACATGCATAACTGACGAGGATATATTGAAAAGAGATTATAGTTGTAAAGCTGACTTCTAAAGTGCTAATGTTCTATAGACTCAGTATAGATAAAGCTTTACGGGGAAGAGCCGGATACATAGTAGACATAAAGAGATCTTGATCGCTGATATTGATGCGTTATAGAGAACTTCGCTGGTGTAATCAAACTGACAGAAATTAGTCAAGAGATAAATTCAGTATATTGACCTACAAATCTTGAGAATATCTGATATGTTCTGAGGTGACAATGCCCATATATCTTTGCCTAGGCCAAGATTCGCCACTAATTATCCCGTTAGCACACATGCAACTCTATGATGAAAATTAGCATGTCGACAAGAGACTTACAAGTGACCGAGATAGGTGTAGTCAAAATCATGAGAACTTGGGAAGAATCAGTGAAATGTTAAGAGCAGATGTATTTTGAACTTTACCACCGTGACAAATAATGGCCAATTATCTGAATCACATGCTCGAGATCTCAAGGCTATTGTTAAATACCGTAGAAAGTAGGATACAAGTGCTAAGCTGCCGCCAATCAGACCAACAAGTTCCGCTGTGAAAGTCCTGTCACACACGACACTGCACAATCTGACCGTGACAGTTCTCGTGGTACTAAAGAAGAGCTACAGTAAGGTTTTAATAAGCCGCAACGCAGGGAATATAGGCATAATTTCCATGGTCTCTGGCGACAATTCTTGCCAGCCTCAATACTCAAAGCGAATACGGACCGGTCAGGTTAGTTCCTTGGTGTTGCGAGCAAGTGAGTATTCTTTCTGTGTTCAAACTGACCATATCAATGAAAGGTAGATATTTCGATGTCAACTTCTTCGGGGATCGGGAATCTCGTCTACTTTAGAGTAGAATGGAAAGTTTTCAGAATCTTTGTAGAATTCTTCTAGAGTATTGCAGAAATTTTCTTAAGGGGTTTCTGGAATCCTTCTAGAACTTGAGTCATTCGGCCTTTGCCTTCAACCCCACGAGTTCAGAATGACGCAATCTGAGCCAATAGTGGAGAAGAGAAAGATCTTTGGGTAATAGGTGATTAGTGGACTATTTTGAATGCGGGTGTTGATTCGGTTCTGAGGTTGCTGTTGAAAAAAAAGAGAGGATGCCAGTCCGTGCCAGATTTGGAATATTTTTCTTTGCTTCTTGCTTTCTTGCCGAAAAGCGAACTTGACGTCTTCGCTAGTATGCTCAAAGTCTGAGGATTCGTCGTCAGCCCAAATCCAAATAGATTCTTTGATGTTTCGATCATTCCGGCCAAGATTGCTAGCTTTGGTATTGAAATCAATTGTATTTTTGAATGACCAAAAATTGTGCTCTTTCAGCCAGAGAGTCGTTGGTTCTCCCAAGGAGCGAATTACTGCATCCCTGCTGGGCTTGGTCATGTACTCTTGGACCTTATATTTGCACAGGAAGTTTTCATCTGGCACTGTGGTGGTCATTTTTATTTCTGATTTGAGGATCATTCGAGTCTAAAAAGACGGCCTTCTTTTTAAGACCCAAAACTCTCGCCTCTGACGAACCCAGCTCCAAAATGAAGTTAACAGACGAAGATGAGACTTGCACGCTTTGGCTAAGATGTTTGGAATTGGAATGCAGATAAAGATTTATTCGAGTGACTTGGGGCTGCGGGTCGGACAGAGCTCTGACGCAAATTTGCTGTTTAGACGATGATTGATTGAGGTTAATAAGGAGGGGGGTGTTCCGGAAAACCCTACGGACACCTCATATAATAAATTTCCTTATGTATAAGGAACTATTGTACGAAATCATGTATTGAGATATATTGAAATGTATTGAGATCTTGTATTGAGATCTGAAATTATGGTTTAAACCTAATTAGATATAGCTTTTCACACTAATCGAATGATTTCAAATTCATTCATTCACTTCAATCATTCTATCTCTTTACAACTCTCATTCAAGTCAATTTAAATGATATCAATGCTTCAATACTAGTAAGTTAATTTGAATGATTCAACGTATCATAGTAAATCTAAATCCGTTTGAATGGTTACAAACGTTTATATAAACGATTAAGGGTTAGAAACGACAAGGGTGCGACGACGAGGGTGTGATAATAGGGAGAGGTTTGGGATGTGGCTTGAGAATAGGAAAATGAGAGGGATAGAGAGAGAGGAAGTTCGGGAGTCTAGGAGGGGGTCATAATTGAGAAGCCTGGGAGGGGGAGGCCATCGATATCGGAGGACTAGCTTAGCTTCAAATCTCAATACATCTCAAAATAGCGCTTTTCAAAAATGTTCAAAAATGACCGATTTCCGTATATTATACTCGCGACCGTATCTTATATACGGAAAGCCTCCATGTACTATATAAGGAATTTCCTTATATAAGGTGCCCCGTAGACAAAGGTCACGGAACGTCGTCGAACCCCCACAATACCACGTGAGAACACGTGACAATCTTGTAGTTTTATTTCTCACTGGTATCCGTTAATCTATCTTCGCAGCCTTTTCAAATTATCTTGAACTATACCTATATATGCACTTCTACGTTATCGTCAGTTCTCCTTATGAACATTCCCTCTACGGAGTACGGGTACTGGTGTTATACGCTCGGACCCTTATCTTTGCAGATTGTCAAGTTCCCCGCGTTGCCAAAAACAGCTCGTTTTTCCATCACCCGTCCCTCTCTCTCACCCAACCATGATCCACAGTTACCTTGACGATAATATTAATCCCTGCGCAATGACTTCGACGAGAAGGCCTCGAGGACTTTGAGTTCTCGAGAGTTCGAATTGTTTTCAATCTTTCTTCAGCTGAGTAAAGCTCGCCCCGAGCCGTACTATACAAACAGAGCCAAGGAAACTTCAATGCATCCCACCTGGCATGAACCTCTACTAAGAGATTAGCTACCTTGAATTCGTTTGTAATCGAATTCATCCTGGAAGAAACTCAAGTAAAACCTTATCACATTATGATAGCCACAGTTGAGTTGAGCCAATGGGATATCAGAATTTAATTGCTCCTCGCCTCAAAGTTGTGCAAGAAATGCTGGAAACCGTTTCTCTATCGGCTCTAATTTATCTTGAAGGCTGGTTGTACCGATCACCTGGAAGGGCCGTCCCTATGTTACTTAATCGCTGTAGATAGCTTCCGACATCTGTCTTCGATAGGAAACTTATATCGCGCATGAACCTATTTCAATGGACTTCCGTCGCTTGTTCAAATAGTATACAACGATTAATTCGAACTCTTTGTTGCGAATATCTTTTTCGAAAAAAATAGCAAGAGCTGAAAATTTCGAATCCCTTCCGCAAGAATGGGCACATCGATCATCAACGACGAGAAGACAACTCCTTCCACAACTTCCCCACCAGATTCTAATGAGGTCGATAACCTTGAAGCTCTTGGATATACCGCCGAGCTTAAACGAAATCGATCTTTGTTTACTCTTCTCTTCCAATCGCTTGCAATTGCAGCAATACCTTATGGCGAAGGGGGGCCACTGATTAGTGCTATATATGGAGGTGGTCAACTCTCCATCTTTGTCGGTTGGATTGTGGTTCTTGTCTTGGATGAATGTGTGGCTCTATCATTGAGCGAACTTGCCTCGAGGTACCCAACATCAGCTGGACCTTATTATTGGTCTTTTCAGGTGAGGATCTTCCAGGATCTTTCATCATATTCAATAGAAGTTGACTCTTTTTGATAAGAGATTGAAACAGAAGTCTCGACCATTGCTAATTTTCGAGAATGGTAGGTCGCAAAGAGACACAAGACCATTCTTTCATTCATTACCGGTTGGGTATGGCTGATTGGAAACTGGACAATTACATTGTCCGTCAACTTTGGCTTTGCATCGCTAATATCTGCAACTATCGCCATATATCATCCAAATTTTGTAGCATCTAGCTGGCAACTTACTCTCATATTCTATGCTATTTGTCTCATAACGTTCGTTATATGCACATTCGGCAACCGATTTTTGCCTATGGTTGATACAATCTGTGCTGCCTGGACCGCCGTCAGTATTCTTATCATTCTCATTGCCCTCTCAGTATCGGCAAAAGAAGGACGACACAGCGCTAGCTACTCCCTTGGTAATTACGATACCTCTTTTGCTGGATGGGGAGGGTTTACTTTCTTCATCGGTCTATTACCTGCTGCATATACTTTCTCTGCGATCGGCATGATTTCTTCAATGGCCGAAGAGGTTTCCAACCCTTCTGTCAAAGTCCCAAAAGCAATGGCCCTGTGCGTTCCTGTTGGCGGAACAGCTGGCCTATTCTTCATCATTCCCATTTGTGTAACCATGCCCCCTCTCGCCGACGTCATTGGCGCCCCCAGTGCCCAAGCAATCCCATACATTTTCCATATGGTCATGGGTTCTCCAGGAGGCGGTTTAGGTCTTACTTTTCTTGTACTCGGTATTACCATGTTCTGCTCCATTAGCATCACAGTGGCCGCGTCACGCTGCACTTGGGCCTTCGCTCGCGATCAGGCATTGCCGGGCTCTAAAATATTCTCTATTGTCAATAAGTCCCTAAACGTACCAGTCAATGCCCTCGTACTCGTCACTATCGTGCAAATGCTCCTCGGGCTCATCAATCTCGGCAGCAGCAGTGCCTTCACGGCTTTCGTATCAGTAGGTGTCATGGCACTTGCAATATCTTACGCTATACCAATCAGTCTTTCATTACTTTGGAACAAACGACAAGAAGTCTCTCAAGCGCGTTGGAATTGTGGGCATGTTGTTGGAACGACGGTGAATGTGGTGGCGTTGGTATGGATTACTTTTGAGGTGGTGTTATTTAGTATGCCTACGGCGTTACCGGTCACAGAGGTGACAATGAATTATGCAAGTGTGGTCCTGGTAGGGTTTATGGCGATTGCGGCGATTTGGTATGGAATATACGCTAGGAAAGGTAAGCTTTTGTGCTCGCAATAATGTTGAGCATGTACTGACAGAATATAGTGTACAAAGGACCACCGTCTTCAGATGGTTTGTGAGGCTCCACTGCGGCCTGTTATCTACCTGATGTTTGTCCCTGTTCTGCGCTCCCAATTTCCCCAGAGTTTCCTACATATATAGCTAGTCGCACTGTATATATCCACCGCATGCAAAGGAATTAGATTTTCACTTACCCACTGATCTCTGGATCTCCTAGGCGATATCTTCCAGTATTCACTCTAGCTTTAATCGCCACCTTTGATGTATTTCTGACATTAGCACTACTCGTTCGCTTAAAACTTGTATATTCACTCCCACTCGGCAATAGAACACAACACTTTGATGTGTTGGAGAACCTGGCCGAATAATCAAGTGTGTTATACCCTCCCATTCCTCCTCCCCACTCTTTCCCTTTTCCTTCGTCAGTTTTCCAGTGTTCCTCACATCTGGGTTCGATTTCCAATACCTTCATCTCGGTAGAAGATCAACTTTACAGCCAAACCATCAATTTACTACGAAGATGTCGAGTCAAGTGGAAATCCAGTTCGTTTGATTCGCGCTCAATGACTTCGAAGGAGCTGATAATGTATGGCCGTAGCTCGAATGATCAAAACACCACTAATATACCAGCAACATCTCCAGCACCCGCTCCTGCTTCCACTCCCAAACTCAAACCTATATTCACACCAGCACCGCCAAAGCCAAAGCCATGACTGAAGCAACTTTTCCTCTGAAAAAGCACGCGAGTCAGGAAGCTAAGCGAGCAAGGGGCGGATGGCAAAAGCTACTTGGAGGAAGTATATCGAAAGAAAGAGGTAACACAGCAGAGGATCTGTTACAGTGATGAGAATAAATGGAATAGGATACAACGAGGGAATAAGAAGCCGCTGGGGCTCAAAAGAAGAAAGGGGGGGGAATGAGATAATTTTTGGTTTCCATGTTTAACAGAGGGGATCTGGGGAGGTCGGGGGTAATATCATCAAAGTATCCCTTTCGTTGAAGTATCCAGAGATACTAGCTCGAAGACGTTAGCGAATAGTCCATTAAAGCACCATTCCTTCCTCATTTGTGACTTTAAGCGTGTTTGTTAATGTGAGTGAATTGTCAATGAGGGGATGACAAGACCGTATCTGGAACCACCTGATCATATATTACAATTGATCATATATTGCAATTCTTTAAATAGCCCAAAATCTCGCCGTTTAGTTACGATTCCTCCCACTTTTTCTCTGACACTATCCATATCATTGTTTTCCCTCGAAAAATTATGTTGGATATGTAGCTACTCGAGTGCAGTACTCGAGTAGAACAATGTGCACTTGTACTTAGTTAGGTCCACGAGCTATCGGGTCTTGGGAATAGCTGATATGGGGTAATTATGGGCCACCCACAAGTTACGTGTTCATTTCCATCACGCTGGTTTCTTCGTGATGTCAAACTATCGGCACAATATACCTATTCCCTTGAAAAACTTTGCACCATTTTTAAGCTTAAACTACACTTGGTACGATGATTGAGTCGTTTCGTCTGCAGCGTGACCGTCTGGTGGCTGTGTGAAATCCCTCTTCTTAGAATGGGATGGGATTGGATTGGATCACTTGGTATAGATGCACGGGGAAGTAACAGAATGGAACTTTCCTTTTGGTTATATGGGTGGGCCCAGCATAGCATGTATTGCGTGTGGATGGATGGATGGATGGGCTAGGGTTGGTTAGGATTGGATTGGAGAAGATGCGACGGGACCTATGCTAGAAACCTAAAGCTGTCTCTGTGACCTTTTATCATTGCAGTCCGCCAGAAAAGGCCGAAAGTTTTCGGACACGATGATTGAACATATATCAAGTCGCACCCTCGGCCTTTTGTTGTTTCTTTTCATTTTGAAGTTCTGGTCAGGTTAAGAGTCTGGGACGAATAAACGGCCGGTCGCGATCTCGTTTGTGGTAGTACCATGAGATGAGAGATCTCACTCTTCCCAGACGTGCTTGGAGACATCGCCAGAATTCTGCAGTGAATATTAATTCCATCCGAGATCATGTATCGTGAGGTACGCCGCAAGATGTAGACGCATGATTGAAATGGTGTGAAAGTCTTCGCGTGTGCTAAAGTAGTTCAGCTGCATCAAATATTTGCTCCACACTTACCCCTTGACATCCAAACGAAAGCCTTCCTTTCGCACATAGTATCTCCCCTCGTTGTATTGTAACCCGTCGCTTTTCCGTTCATATACGGTCGTCTATGAATCCAAGTTGTATGATTTGCGAATCGCTATGATCTCGAAGTCCTCATCATGAGCAGAGATTCTTGTCATAATAATCACAGCATTCGCGAGCTGGTGAAGGTATACCTCTTTATTATCCGAAGTTTTGGATGCTTATATCGTTGTTCAAGTCTGTCATGTTTCAGTACCGGATCGTATGAGGATAGAGGAGGACGTGGCTGCTAGATGCGGACTGCGAGGAATGTAGCTGGTGCAGGCTATGCGTCCCATTTGTGGCTGTGGAGCTGCGTATTTAAAGTCGAGGTTCCGGATTTGGTGATCTAAATAAATCACGCACTAGAATCTACATTATACATTATCCAATGATGTGATTAATTATCCTATACATCCTCCAAAGCTGTCTCCCCAATCAGGGTTAGTGGATTATTTCCTGTGATGCTCCGGACCTATTGCTTTCTGACAGTTAGAGTTTCCTGCTAAGTGGTAGTAGGACCTGCTAGATTGGGTGTTCTTTCCTCTAGGTACTTGTAAAAATGATATAATACTTGTATTTAAACTTATTTTTCCAACTATTTCATGATTTCATATTCTTCTGACTCGCGTGATAGATGATTACAGCTTGGTTGGGTTAGATTTATCGCGTACTGATGTCGCTCCTTCCTCTCTGTTCGGCCATGGTAAAGTCAAAAGACGCGATCTGAGTCTAAGGAAACATGCCAAAAGATCACCAAAATTTTGATATTTCCTATATATATGTCCCTTCAGTCTCTGTTTCTAGATCTCTTTTTTCCTCGTGCCACTTTCACATACTCTCTACTCTCTACAAACACACAAATTTCCAAATTTCCAAATTTCCACATTTCCAATGTCTCGCTTCCAATCTTCTTCCTACAACCGCAGTGTCCCTGGAGCTGCTGGTTCCAACTCTACTTCCAACATTTCGGCCCTCCGCGGTCCTGGATATCAAGTTCCACAAACCTTTTCCATTCTCCAAACCTCACACATCCGTCCTCTCCGCGTCCTCGCGTGTGACAACAAAACCGGACCCTCCTTGGAACCTTCAACCCTCCAATCAACATCTAGTCCCAAACATACAAAAGAATCTTTTCCTTTGTCACCATCATCTTCGCTAACATCATCATACTATTCAGATTCTCTGTCATACGAGTCGATCGATTGGTCGGCTCTCGAAATCAAACCACATATGCGACATAACAATCCCATGGACAACTATCGGTCCCCTACGATGTACAACGACTCCACCACTGAAGAATGGGCCACCTCTAGTGAAGGGTCCGGGTCGAGCGACCTTCTTCCAATTCATTCTCCCTGCATCAGAGTAGACCTTCTACCTGGTGCCCACGTTCTCTACGCTCCAACTCCAACTCCCATTCCATTTGTTTGCAATTTTCCCTTCGATCCATTTTGCGATCATCACACTCCTTCAACAACCCCACTCCTCAAATTCAAACTCCCCATTGACAGGTTAGCTGACACCCCAAGTACAGCGACACAACACTCCTTATCTTGTGACTCTTCAGTCGTTGCTGAAGATGGTTCACGAAATAATTCCCCTCAGCAACCGGTAGTATACAAGCAAATCCCCTTTTTCAAGAGAGCTAAAAAGAAGACATTTAGTGAACTGTTTTTAGAGTTGACCCTCAAAGAAGATCGCATCATGTCTCAACCAAACGTAATATTTCCAGATTGGCCTTTCAGTGAAGGTTCGATGATGTCCACGTCATTAGCTCCATCTCCTTTGTCAGTCCCTTCCCCCCAGCTAATCCCCAAAAAACCGAAGCGAAAGCTTCGTGGTAGGTTTACAGATGCACGCCCCAAAATTGCGATTCCGGAACCAGAGATCATTCCGGAACCAGAGATCATTCCAGAACCAGAGGCCATTCCAGAAATTTCCGAAGCATCTTCCATCGAGGATGATACTAACACGACAGCCGACTATCCGTCCTCACTCGACAGCTACTACCCCAAGGCCATTTCAGAACTAGAGACCACACCGGAGCCAGAGTTTAATCCAGAAATTTCCGAAGCATCCTCCATCGAGGACGATACTAACACGACAGCCGACTATCCGTCCTCACTCGACAGCTACTACCCCAAGGCCATTCCAGAACCAGAGACGACACCGGAGCCAGAGACTATACGGGAGCCATGGACCATACCAGAACTGAAGACCATGCCGGAGCCAGATACCACCCCATCGACGATTACCATTGCTCCACCAGAGCAATCCTGGATCCACCGACACCAAGAGACGATCAAACAAGTCGCCACCTGGGGACTTATTGCAGCTGCAATGATATCTCCAAAGTTTCTTTCGAAATGGTAAATATATCCCCCACTCCCATCTTATTGACAACATACAGATACAGTGCTAGTGATACTAACTACTAACTACTAACTACTAACTTCCTGGATACATCGAATTGATTTGAATTGACCTGACACATTGGCGACCTTCCCTGGATACTGGATAAAACGTATGTATGACCTTCCCCCATTGACTTCTGACTGTGCACAGGGTGGCCAGTTGATTCACGTCCTCGTCGTTCTGGCTGGAAACCCTCAAGTGAGGAGCTGACGGATTAAAACCGTTCAACTTCTTCAATTATCTTGGTAGGTTGATGACTCTATTCCCAAACTTGACCTTCGAATTCTTGCTAACTTGATTCCTCAAAATTTGCTTCTAGGAATTCGGAGTTCAACATGAGCCTTACCATGACATGGTGTTGAAAGTCACTCTTGAGTGACAAAAGGCTCGTCGTCGCCAATTACTTTGTTGTCGTCGATGTCCTTGCATGATGCTGGTTTACCTTTATCATATCATCGTCGCTACTCGGATCGATATCACATAACTTCACACATTTCGACGTCTACCTTACGTTGTGTACCTTCTTATCATCGGCATCGTCATTGTCGTTGTTATTGTCCCTGACTGTCTTCATCATCATCATCATCATAATCAAAAATCATTCATCATTTCTGATATTGATCACCAATGTTATATAAGTCTATACTCTTTATTCAAATATTATTATACTAATCATACACATAGATCAATGCTCTTCTATCATTTCTTGTTCATCATCATCACCATTATAATTCATCGTCCTCGACGTCGGATGTTAATGTCATATAAGTCTACACCCTTCATTCAAGTATTATTATACCAATCATCCACATAGATCCACATAGATCAATACACTTCCCTCATTTCTCATTTATCATCGTCATCTTCTCTATCACAACCCCATCTACCATGTCCCACTCTCGCACACACCCTTTATATTAGGTACACTCCTTCTATCTGCATACTCTCATCTGCATACTCTCATCTGCATACTCTCATCTGCATACTCTCATCTGCATACTCTCATCACCTTTCACTTCTACTTGACTATCTACCACGACCCACTCTATCTTCATGCTTCTCAACAACTACCATGTCTCGCTTCCAATTCTCTCAACCCAAAACCAGGAAGATCATCCGAAACTACACTTCATACATCAATCCATACAACACCATATCTCACCTCTTCAGGACTATCATCCTAACACTTTAGGTCCACGTCTGGGCTAGCTCTCGCTAATCTTGTTATATTCACTATCATCGCCATACTTAACTATTCTATTCCATTCTAGACTTTACTTCTCATCCGAGCGTCCCACCTCATCCACTCCCATCATATCATATATCTAATCTCCCCTCCTTCCCTTTCATTGCAAATTTGAAAAGAGCTATCAAACCGTCATATCACAAAGCTATCTCCCACCCATTAGCCAATCTAATCTCTCATACTCTAGCTCAGCTACTCCCCTCTACCATTCCCTCAACCCACCCACCCAAATCATCAAACTACTCACCTCACCTCACCGCTACAAACCAAACCAAACCAAACCGCTCCAAACCCTACAAATAAACAAACAAACAAGAAAAAGAGTAAACAGCTACCACACGTACATTCTCAACTAATATTCTATTCCTCTTTTGAACCGCGAAACTTCTATATTACTATTCCTATTACTATCTTTTGAACCGCAAAACTTTTATGTCCCTATTACTATCACTACTCTTATCAAAATCCTAAAAAGATTGAGGGGGAGAAGTCTGGAGGTGTGGGGTGTGTGTATGTGTATGTATCTGTATGTAGAGATCATGTAAGGTTAATTCATTGATAATCTGAAGAGAGGGTACATAGGTAGAGCTGCAGATTGACAGGTCGCTACTGTAGCTATTTGATGTGCACAATGCTTCCTCGCTTCTCACATTCTTCTCGGATTCCTTTTCAAAGTTTAATTTTCGTTTCCGACTACCGGTACCAGTACTTATTTGATAAACAAGCGATGTATAAAGTTTTCAAGATATTTTTATGGGGTTTTTACGAAGACTCATCTAATCATTTATTTGGGAATAGTTTCTGGTGCAAGTACAGTTTCGCTATTACTCTCGTCTTTCTTTTCCTTTTCCTCCCTTTCCCTTTCCTCCCTAATCCTCGCATCGCAAACCCCCGGAAACTTACACTCACACCTTACATCCGCCCCCCTCCTAACACTCCTCATAGTAATACTCCACCTCCCCTCCCTCCTCACTCTAACTCTTTCCCCACCCTCCCCCTCCCCCTCCCCCTCCACCTCATCAAATTTCCTCCCCCTAATCATATGCGTAAACCCATATCTAGCCTCACCCCTCATAATCAACAAACTCATCTGCTCCAACCAAACCTCCCACTTCTCTCCCTCATTCTCATGCCCCTCCTTCTTCTCCTTCTCCTTCACCCCCACCACCACCTTCGTCCTATTAACCTCACTCCTCGAATCACCCAGCAGCGACCTCTTCGGCCTCCTCATCTTCCTCGCCTCATTCTCCCCACACCTTTTAAAAACCATCGGTACCCTCCCCCCCACACTCAAACTATACAACGCCTCCCCAAACACCGCGTGCGTATCCACATGAGGCGGGATCCCCGTACCGGGAGGATAATACTGCACGGTAAATTGATCCGGCCTCTCCCAAGTCTCCCTTTCCATCGGCAACCTCTCCACCAATCCCTCCAAATACCCCGGAACCGGCGTCACCACCTCCGAAGCCCCAAACGTAGTATAATCGAAATGCGCCCCATAATGCAGCGTTTGTCTCTTGCCGATACCACACCATCGGTCATCTGAGAGGATGGAAGCGATGATTTCGGCTTCTTCGGTGGGAGTGATGAAGTCTAAGTAGAGTGCTAATCCATTTTCCCAACGCTGGATTTTGGGATCCGAAGGATCTATTGTGGGTACGGGAATGGTGCTTCCCATTTTCTACTGTAGACACTTCCGCGCGCGTGATGAGTTTCTGACGATTTATTCAGAAGAGATTTCAGGATGACCTAATGATTGATTAGTCTTACTAATTTGCAAATGCTGATATACGACATATCGAGGATCTTACAGATAGGAATCTTTTAAGCTCCCAAAAAAAATTCTCGAGCGTGGCATCATGTCGTTCGATGAAAGTATTGTACTTGCTTACATTACAAGTATTTCCTTCTATGCAACAGCTGCCGAGATTCTCCCGTGATTATTCAGCCATTAGATTATAGAAGCGTCCTCACCTAATCAATTAGAAAACTCGAGAAATTTATCGAAAATGAACCGAGTTCTTGATAGAAAAAAGGGGTTTTGTTACATTCTCGAACGTGTTAGCTTAGTATAAATTTAAAGTTCATTCATATGAAGACCTCAACATTTGCGGTCAGTGTATCATGAGCAAGCCGCAGTTCCGAAAACTAATTCCCTCAAAGATCTGCTTCAATCACGGCTAGAGTAGTAGTTATATACGCATCATTGGAGACTGTCGAAGAATATTCATTTTTTTGTAAAGTCCATCCGCTCGTTATATGCATACAATCTCGTGTCTATCACCCAACTGAACTTTATTACAAGCTAAAGCAAGAAATGCAGACCGCCATACCGCTTCTCTCAAAATCATATCTCCTATCATACTACTCCTATTCGTCGGTGACTGAAGCGAACTTATCGGTCATAGCTTGAACAAGATCCTCGTACTATAGAAAAGTTAGACAAATACACCATCCGAGCAATAAAAATGTGAACATACCTTCTTTGTGATCTTCTCCTCGCCTTCACTTGGAACCTCGAACTTCATGCTTCTCAACTGGGATTGAAGCTCTGAGGTGGCTTCACGTACTTTGTTCCAACTTTGACCTTGTGCAATTGCCTTTTGAGCCTCATCATGGAATCCCATCATTGCCTTCATCATCCATTCGGTTTTCCAGATAGGGCAGAATTGATCATAATCACTGTAACCATTTTGTTGCAAGAAATCTTCCTTGATCAACGCTGCTACATCCAAAGTAATCTTGTCAGGGTCAGACAATGCTGACTTTCCGACCAATTGTACAACTTGGTCTAATTCTTCCGAATCAGTCAAAAGTTGCTTGATACGATCTCGAAGTCTGGGGAACTCGGGGAAATCTTTCTCGTAGTATTTGTCAAGAACGCCGGTATATTTGCTGTAACTGACCGAGGTGTTAATGGAAGGGAAATGTTTACGTTGAGCAAGCTTCTTGTCGAGACCCCAGAAGACTTGCACAATACCCAAAGTACTACTGGTCACAGGATCTGAGAAATCACCTCCAGGGGGGCTGACGGCACCAACAATACTGACACTACCCTCACGATCGGGACTACCAAGAGCTTGAACTTTACCAGCACGTTCGTAGAAACTAGCAAGTTTGGCACCAAGGTAAGCAGGGAAACCTTGATCAGCAGGCATTTCTCCCAAACGACCAGAAATTTCACGAAGAGCCTCAGCCCAACGAGAAGTAGAATCAGCCATCATGGCAACATCCTTTCCCTGATCGCGAAAATATTCAGCTACCGTAATTCCCGTGTAAATAGAAGCTTCACGAGCGGCGACAGGCATATTGGAGGTGTTGGCAATAAGTGTCGTACGCTTCATGATAGGCTCTTTACGTCCATCGATTTCAATGGAGAGCTCGGGGAAATCCATCAAAACTTCAGCCATCTCATTACCGCGCTCTCCACTATACATATTTTGTTAACATAATTTCGTTGTGATTGAAGCAGAGAGTTTCTTACCATCCGACGTATATAATAATATCACTGTTCGAGAACTTGGAAACAGATTGACTAATAACAGTCTTACCGCATCCGAAAGCACCAGGAATAGCGACGGTTCCTCCTTGAACACTCGGGAAGAGAGCATCCAATACACGTTGACCAACAATAAATGGTTTATCTGCTGCCAATTTCTCGGTAGTTGGTCGTGGCACACGTACAGGCCAAGTGTGCATCATGCTATATTCGGTCTTCTTGCCATCGAATTCAGCCTCGAGGATCTTCTGGTCAACCTTGTAGCTTCCTTTTTCGGCAATGCGTGTAATGGTACCCCTAGCCCTCGGTGGAAAAAGGATTTTGTGATCATCCAAGAGAGAGTTTTCGTAGACTGTGCCCCAAATGTCTCCGCCAGTAATGTGGTCTCCAACTTTCATAATAGGCTTAAAGTCCCAATCCTTTTCTCTGTTTAAAGCCGGCGCGGAAATACCTCGAGGAATATAAATGCTGTTGGAAACGTCTGCGATAGCTTTGAGAGGTCTTTGAATACCATCGTAAATTGTTTCCATAAGACCTGGCCCCAACTCCACCGACAAAGGCTTTCCAGTACGCACAACGGGGTCGCCAACGGTAACACCAGCTTTTTACCCATAAAGTCAGTTATAGTTTCAAACCCAAGGCCATATATTTCTCCATACCTGTCTCCTCGTATACTTGAATGGTCGCTCTATCCGCTTCGATTCGAATAACTTCACCGACAAGGTTATCGTGACCGACTCGAACCTATTTACAAGTTGGTTAGTAACACAATGGCTGGCTGTTTGGGCAAAACAAACTTACCAACTCGTACATAGCTACTCCGATCATATTCTCTGCCACCACGACAGGACTAAAGATAATTAGTTAAGTAAAGGTATATTGATGAGCTCTTGCACACACCCTGATACGGAGTAGATTGAACCTGGAGGACTGTCATTAGCAATTGTGTTGGTAGGATATGAGGAATAAACAAAGACCAACCAAATTGTTCTTCTCCATCAGCATCTCTTTGGGGAGCCATCTTGGCAATCTCTTTACTTGATTTCGAAAATGCGAATTGTATTGTTGTTGGAGGGGGCGATAGTGGCAGTTGTGGTAATGGTTCTTGATTAAGCTCAACTGGAGCTATTGACAAGGTATCAATATGTTGAATTTGGATCAAGTCTAAAAATGAGGGCCGAGCTTTCAAACGAGGACGAAGACCAAGTGACATAAAAAAGGATCAAGATCAAAGATGGAGACAAGGAAGTTATCATTTAATCAACCAATCAACTAAAGTTCAAAAGTAGAGTAGAGTAGGTAGTGGGAGTGAGAGTGAGAGTAGCAAGTGTTTCTATATGTAGATAGCTAGTTTCGTAGCAATAGCAGTGGGGATATCGGTCAACGGGAAGGAGCTTGAAGGAGCTTCTAATAACACTGGTACTATATGTACTGACTGACTGTACCTACTCGTAATCTTTCGAAGCTTGAAGCTAAATTGCGGCACACACCGATACTAGTTAATGGTATATGGGAGAAGGCGCAAGGATTATGTATTAGGTGTTAAATTTATATTGTATATATTTCCTTTAATTACATTTCATTTCTCTTCTTTCTCCTCTTAGGCTCTTCTGCTTCCTCTTACCTTTTTTTCTTCACACACTTTGAATTTCATTGTGAATCAAACGTTTCCATTTGCAGTTCAATACCAGGTGCTTGCTTGATATTGATAAGAGCGATAGGGATAAGAGCTAGGGTGGTGACCTGAAATATAATGGCCCACCGTATTCTTGGGCCTCATACATGCTACTGCCTTCGGACATCGTTATAAGACCTTTTACTTTAATGGCTTCTCTAATAAATCATCCCCTTTCGTATATGTGAAAAAGGCTTCTTTGTGATTCAAAACAATACCGTACTACTACAACTCCGATATCATTCGAATTTGTTCCAAGTTTTGTCCTCTCCTCTCTTTGACCTGACCTGACCGATTCTATTCATTCACTCTACCGGTGTCAGTACCGTCATCATTAGAAGCAAAGGCAAGCATTCAAGCACGACAACTTTGAACCTTCTATACTCAGTTAATCTCTTACCTCCATTACAATAACTTCCATTTTCGAACTTCGATTAAGGGAATTCTAAGATTCTTGAGGCCCCCTCTCTTGAATCTAAATTCTAGAAGCGGCACTCCCGCAGACTTCGTCCTGGCAGACGAAACCCCCCATCGTCAAATATCATCCTTATCCAATCCCGACGACCCATCTACCCCGACTTCCCATCCAAGATCAACCAACACTGCCTCCTCAGCCCAGCCCATCTTATTACCTTACCAATACGCAATAGAACAATCTGATTCTCTTCCTACATCCAGCAGAGATATCATAGAACCCCTAAGAAGAGCAGGTACCAGAACTCGTAGTACCCCGCAAGCTGAGCTCCGGCCGAGACGTACTCCAGCTGAAGTCCTCGGTCGTAGACGTCGAGATTATACTCTAGACCGAGGGGAACAGTCAAATACTCCTCCAAGTCCCGGAGACTCTTCGAATCCTTCGAATCCAGAAATCGAACATCGTCATAAACGACAACGACAAAGTGCTACTATGAGATTTGACGGAGAGAGCAGTAACTCGAATGGTAACTCGAGATCAGTTTCAAATGGAGCCGGACCTTCCCCTCTACACAAGGCAGCCCCTATAAATTCTGCCAACGGTGCACACTCTCTCTCGTTAGCCATGAACGGATCAAGTACAAATGGTCACTCAGACTCGGGTATCAAGCCAGTATCTACATACTTTGGACATGATAGGGAGGAAGTTACAAGGATCTTAATTCAAGCTTTGACGGACTTGGGCTATAATGGTGCTGCTGGAACGTTAAGTCAGGAAAGTGGTTATGATCTAGAAAGTCCAACGGTGGCAGCTTTTCGAAATGCTGTCTTACAGGGCGAGTGGACGGAAGCCGAAGAGCTCCTTTTCGGAGGATCCACGGAGAAAATCGCAGTAAACATTTATGGTAATGGGTTGGCTCTCCGAGATGGTGTGGACAAAAACTTTATGCGATTTTGGATGCGCCAACAGAAGTTCTTGGAACTACTTGAGCAAAAGGATATGGGCAGAGCAATTAATGTATTGCGATCCGAACTCACCCCATTGTATCAGGACACCGCCAAATTACATTTTCTGTCAAGGTGAGTTAAGTTCCGTCGATATGCTTGTACGAGACACTATCTGGATTAGGTACTAATCATTTGTATTAGCTTACTGATGTGTACACCTGAAGATTTGAAAGTCAAGGCTAATTGGGATGGTGCCACTGGAATATCAAGACAACTACTTCTCTCGCAACTGTCAAGTGAGATTCTTTTTGATATGATTTTAGTTGGTGTATTATACTAATTTCCTTCTAGAATGCATATCACCGTCAGCTATGTTACCCGAGAATCGTTTAGCCACCCTCTTCAACCAAGTCAAACAACACCAAATATCTACCTGTATCTATCACAACACATATGCATCACCTTCACTGTATAAAGATCATACATGTGACCGAAGCAATTTTCCATTACGGCCTGTTGTAGAACTCGACAAACATTCTGGTGAGATATGGGATACCAAGTTCTCACACGATGGAACTCTGTTAGCGAGCTGTGGGAGTGATGGAGTGGTCGTGGTTTACAACGTCCCGGACTTTGATGTTCATGTTGTCCTTTCTGAACATGAAGCTGGAGTTTGTTCTTTTGCATGGAGTCCTGATGATACGAGAATGGTCACGTGTGGCCGTGATAATCGTGCGTGTTTATGGAACACTGCAGTAAGTCAGAAGTCCATATTCGAAATTTTTTTACTGATATTTGATAGACTGGGGAATTATTGAAAACACTCCCTCGTTTCAGTGAGCCTGTGACCTGTTGTGTATGGACACCGGATGGAAAATCCTTCATCATAGGCAGCTTAGCCATCAACAAGAACTTATGCCAGTGGAGCCTCGATGGTGATATTATATATGATTGGGCTCGAGACCATCGTATTCGAGACATAGCAGTCACACGGAACGGAAGTCGATTGGCGGCTATCGAGCAATTAACCCATCTGTATGTTTATAATTTTGGAACTCGAGAGCTTGAATATGAGCTGGACCTCAAAGTCCAGCTATGCTCGGTGAGCATCAGCCAGAATTCGAGGCACTTGCTGGTCCATTGCTGCACTGGAGAAACGCGCATGTTGGATATAGAGACAGGCGAGACAGTTCGATCCTTTGTATCAGGAGATAAAGGGGGTGAATTTATTATCAGAAGCTCTTTTGGCGGCGCCAATGAAAGCTTTGTTGTTAGCGGAAGTGAAGGTATGATTATGAATAATACTTCGGATGGCTTATCGGCGTTACTAACACTTCCACTTATAGAGGGCAACGTTGTGATATACCACAGAGAGAACGGAACAGTTGTAGAAAAGCTTGAAGGGCATAAGAAGGGCTGCTGTAATGCAATTTCCTGGAATCCAACGAATCCAGCTATGTTCGCTTCCGCAGGTGATGATGGTAAAATTCGGATGTAAGTATCAACCCCTTCGGAAAATTCGTTCGATAGAACTAATAAGTACAACAGATGGTCGAGCGAGAATACTCAAGGGGGGTTCCCAAAATCGGTAGCATTGAACGTTTCCAATGGTTCGCAGCGCGAACCAAACGGCTGGTGATTGAAACTCACGCCAGTGCACAAGAATACATAAGCGTTTTATCAGCAATGTTACCACGATTTTCATTGTTTTCTCGTCATCATATATCATTATTCACATCACATACACATTTGGTGCGGCGAATTAGGAGAATCGGGCCGAGAGCAGGAAGGGTTGCATATGGGAAGGCATTCTATGGTGTTCGGGAACAAAGTTTTATGGTAGCGGCTTGGAGTTATATTTAATTTGCGTTTGCGAATCGTTTTCAGCTCTCTAGACCCTCACGCAAAGCTACTCTTACACGGATAGACTGATTGCAAGTAAGTTGGGCAGTTGGGAGGGAAGGTATGATTTGGATGGCAAGGCAAATGCACGGCTTGGTAGATGTGATGTAGTACATGCGAATGAAATGGCAACATTTGATATTTTCGAATCATTTACATGTATTGATCCTCCGGACTGTCTATCTTTCCACTTCATCAGCCCAAGGTATAGCACTCTGAGCCCCTTCCTTTTCCACAGTCCGCGCAGCTGCCTTACACGCTTTCGCAACTGCAGCAAGCATAACGTCAGCATCAGCATCTACATTACGCACTAACTCAACAGCATAGGCTCCTACGAATGTATCGCCCGCAGCAGTCGTATCAACCACCTTTACATTCTCCTCCGCAGGCACATGTTCGTAAACGTCGCCAGTAGCGAAGATGGCGCCCTTGGAACCGAGAGTTACGATGACGGTTTTCACGCCGCGGGACAGGAATTCGTTGGTTATGGTGCGCCAATCGAAAGAGGGGTCTTCGACGACAGAGATGGAGCGCGAGCTGAGAATGGCGGCTTCGGTTTCGTTGAGGATTAGGTGCGTTATGGAGGGGTAGGCTTCTAGGGGGAGGGGCACGGCAGGCGCTGGGTTGAGGAGTACGGGGATGTTGGCTTTCTGGGCGGTGGCGAGGATTTGGAGGACGGCGGGGATGGGGATTTCGAGTTGCAGGACGAGGAGGGAGGGGTGGGGGGTGCCGAGGGTGGTGGGGTGGGTGAAGGCGCTGGGTTGGAGGGACTGTGGGGTTGAGGGGGTTGTTAGTGTTTGCCTATCAGGAGAGGAGAGGAGAGGCTCTGAGTTAAATGAGAGGCGAAAGTTTTATGAGATGAGGGGGTTAAGAGGACACAGAAGATGAGATACAAAGTAGGAGTTTGAGAGCGAGGAGTGAGTGATTCAAGACCCGATTATACTCACGTGATTGGCGCCGGGGGATAATAGGATGCGGTTTTCGCCGCTCTCGGATTCCACGAGGATAACTGCTACGCCGGTTGATTGGAATGGAATGGTTTGGATGGATGTTGTGTCGATGAGGGAGTCTTTGAGAGAGGAGATGAGGGATGGGCCGAATCTAGGGAAGCATTAGTTGGAGTGAAAATAATGTGACACATTCTCCACTCAAAGAAAGCATATATTTTAACAGTCGAAACCATTTGGGTCGTAAGATAACTGAAATAGGGACTTGGTAGGACCGACAATACGAAAGATAACCTACTCATCGTCACCGACCGCACCGATCATTTTGATCAGAACATCGCTAGTATAAGACGGGGTGGAAGCGGGATTCGGTCGAGAGAGGCGAGCGCATGCTACGGCTTGGTTGGCGCCTTTCCCACCGGGACCAGTTTTAAAGGACGTAGCGGTTATGGTTTCACCTCCAGAGGGGACGCGGGGAGTAAGCGTTACGAGATCGGTGTTGAGAGATCCGATTACGGTTATGATTTTGGGTGACATGGTTTGATTGGGGGGTGGAAGTTATCCGCGTATTCGAAAATATTGGAAAGGGGGTTGGGCACGTGCTTGTATTCGAAATTTAGGTGCCTAACAATTGATGCTCTGGCGAAGGTGCGTCGTAAGGATGATGACGAAGCGTAAGGGCCGGTTTGTTTTTATCGTGTATGTATGACAAGAGATTCACTGAGATGTTTCTAGGCTTCTAGAAACTAAATACATGAGTAAATGTTTGAATATGACTGACTGAATGAGTATATATGAGCTGTCCATTGAGTCCTCCTTAGGTATCAACCCCGCCCCCATTGGACTGAAGGCTGTCTCGTTGTATAGGATTCATAGAAACAACCCGATATTCTATGATACACTGAAATATTTTTAGAAATTTGAACTCACTGAGTGTTAAGAACAAAGGGCCCTTCTTGCTAGTATATCTCCCGTGGACAATTAACCTTTTAGTCGTCAAGAAGATACGTATAACTAACTATACGAGTAGTTCTGTCTGATTCATACGCTTTTCTACCAACCAGGGAACTCTATCTTAGTGTGGCTGAGATCTGCGCACGGGCCGTCACGACTAGCCTTACTCACCTCGTGGAAGGTTGGCCTCGCACGCCTCGTTGGTCTTAAACAACAGAATATCAACGGGAGTCGCATTTTAAAACAAGAGCTTCTCCAACTCCCACTCTCTTAAAGCACAACACTCCAACGAGAGTCAAGCTTACCGAAAATTCTGTTGCACCTCGAAATCTTTCTATCCCCTCTCAAATCAACACACAAACTCAATCAATCATGGCCGCACAAGGCGGTATCTCTGACCCCGGTCTCATAACGTTAGGACCTCCTTAAGCTGTATTTGTTTGCGCCATGTAGCTAACACATCTCGCAGACTGGTGAACAAGCTTCAAGATGTATTCACAACTGTCGGTGTACAAAACCCAATAGATCTTCCTCAAATAGTAGTGGTGGGGAGTCAGTCGAGTGGAAAGAGTTCGGTTCTGGAAAACATAGTTGGGAGAGACTTGTAAGTCTGCCACGTACGTAAACGCTGTGTTATTATATGCTAACTCTATGATGATGCGCAGTTTACCTCGAGGAACTGGTATTGTTACCAGACGACCGCTCGTGCTACAACTTATTAACCGTCCGCCTGCCGCCAAAACAAATGGGGTACAGGATACTGAGGAACTGATCGCTGGAAGTGATAAAGAAGCCAATGCCGATGAATGGGGCGAGTTTCTTCATATTCCCGGGCAAAAGTTTTATGACTTTAATAAGATTAGAGATGAGATTACAAAGGAAACAGAGGCGAAGACTGGTCGAAATGCGGGAATCTCTCCGGCTCCCATCAACCTCCGCATATACTCCCCAAATGTTCTTACTCTTACCCTTGTCGATTTGCCCGGGTTGACTAAGGTTCCAGTTGGAGATCAACCCAGGGACATTGAGAGACAGATTAAGGAGATGGTCCTCAAACAAATTAGCAAACCAAATGCTATTATTCTTGCTGTTACAGGTGCCAATACCGATTTGGCTAACTCCGATGGACTGAAGCTTGCGCGAGAGGTCGACCCAGAAGGTCAAAGAACAATTGGTGTTTTGACTAAGGTCGATTTGATGGACGACGGAACCGATGTGGTGGATATTTTGGCTGGACGAATCATTCCCCTGAGATTAGGTTACGTGCCAGTCGTCAACAGAGGTCAAAGGGATATCGATAATAAGAAGGCGATTACTGCGGCGCTGGAAAACGAGAAAAACTTCTTCGAGAATCACCGAGCATATAAGAACAAGAGCTCATATTGCGGAACTCCTTATTTGGCCAGAAAACTGAACCTTATCTTGATGATGCACATCAAGCAAACTCTCCCAGATATCAAGGCTCGTATACAGGCTTCATTACAAAAGTACACTGCCGAGTTGACAGGTCTTGGAGATTCGATGCTTGGAAATAGCGCGAATATTGTGCTCAATATCATTACAGAATTCACAAATGAATGGCGGACGGTCCTAGAGGGTAACAACCAGGAGCTTTCCAGTATCGAACTTTCAGGAGGTGCTAGAATCAGTTTCGTCTTCCACGAACTTTATTCCAATGGTGTTAAGGCTGTGGATCCATTTGATCAAGTTAAGGATATTGACATCAGAACTATTCTCTACAACTCTTCGGGTTCTTCGCCTGCACTGTTTGTTGGTACCACTGCTTTCGAGCTAATTGTTAAGCAACAAATTAAGCGCCTGGAAGAGCCAAGTTTGAAATGTGCTTCTTTGGTCTACGACGAACTGGTCAGAATTCTTACTCAACTTCTTGCCAAGCCATTGTTTCGCAGATATCCTTCACTGAAGGAGAAGTTTCATGCCGTCGTCATTGCATTCTTTAAGAAAGCCATGGACCCTGCCAATAAGCTTGTAAGAGATTTGGTAGCTATGGAATCGTGCTATATCAATACTGGTCACCCTGATTTCCTCAATGGTCACAGAGTAAGTTTGATGTTGATCGTCTAAAAGTCAAACATTACTAACTTAGTTCACAGGCCATGGCTATCGTCAGTGAAAGGCATAATGCAGCGAAGCCTATCCAAGTTGACCCCAAGTCTGGAAAGCCAATCCCATCAACACCTGCACGTACCGCAAGCCCAACACTTGATGGAATGGGTGATGGTCCTAATGGAGGTTTCTTCGGAAGTTTCTTTGCATCCAAGAACAAGAAGAAGATGGCTGCCATGGAAGCTCCACCGGCGATTCTCAAGGCTTCTGGAACTTTGTCAGAGAGAGAAGGAACAGAAGTTGAGATTATTAGTAGGTCAAATCTCAGTCCTCTTTTGTGTGATATCATTATTAACTCTATTTAGAGCTTCTCATTAACTCGTATTACAATATTGTAAAGCGAACCATGATCGATATGGTACCAAAAGCCATCATGCTCAACCTTGTCCAGTAAGAACCCCTGATAGTTTCGCAATGACATTTAATTAACCTATTATAGATACACCAAAGATGAAATGCAACGAGAGCTTCTAGAGAATATGTATAGAACCGATACTCTCGATGATTTGCTGAAAGAAAGCGACTACACTGTTCGAAGAAGAAAAGAATGTCAACAAATGGTTGAATCACTTTCGAAAGCGAGCGAGATTGTTAGTCAAGTGCAATAAAGCTACTGTCCGAGGATTGAACGCTGCGTCCCTTCCGCGGAAGGGTTAAATTAAAGTGCGAGGCAGGGGAGCAACCGAGGAACGTTTATAGATACTCACTGCAAGTGTTGTGCTGGTCCATTTACCTTAGACTCCTTTTTTTCCCTATTTCACAACCACATACGATACCTATCTCTTCTTTCACATGAAGCATAATGATGTGTGGAATACACGAACACGGCGATGGACAGAAATGGGCAAGATGGTACCGACATTACACCGATTCGAGATTTTTTGATTTTGGAAGCATAAGGCGATCGAATGAATGGCAAGCTTTAGTTTTGTTGCTTGCAGCGAAAAGGTTGTAACTCTTTAGTTTTTTTCTTCAATTTTCCCGCCAATTATTGTTGGTACCTACAGCTAGCTAGCTTTCGACAATTACCTACCTACCTACCTACCTAGTATCTAGATAGTTGCCCCATTCGCAAAGAAAGAAAGAGAGAGAGAATTAATTCCTACCAATCCTCTTTAGCTTACAGCGGGACATTGCACTGCATGTATGCATGCATGACGTGCTCGCGCTACCGCACCGGCGGAATAGTACACAATCGTAAGATTTCCTCGTATCGAGTGCGAGTGTTTCATCAACTTCCCTTCCGTAAGACATAAGACATACATACATACATACATACACCGACAAACAGGTAGGTAGGTAGGTATGTTTGGCTGGGCTGCTGCTGCTGTCTGCACGTAACCCGGTTCTTGAATAATAATATTTGAAGAATGTTCTATTGCCTTGCCTTGCCTCGCCTCGTTCTTCTCCCCTTTCCTTCCGTACTGCAAGAACAAAAGAGAAACAAATCAAATGGGTGAGGAATATCGAGGTTAGTTAAATTAGTTAGGTTAGTGAAGTCCGATTTCGAGATGGGGAATGGTCGTTACATCCGCGTATCGGGAGAATCTCCAGATCGTACACAAGATCTAGCATCTAAAACATGATGAACGGGAAACGGGAAACGGGAAACGGGAAACGGGAAACGGGAAACGGGACATGGGGAAACGGGGAAATTGAGGCTGGTATTGGTGGTGAGGTTTGTCTCGGTTGGTGAGTGAGTGTAAGTGTGTGAGTGACAGTGAGAGATCTAGATGGTTGGATGGTGAGTTTGTGAGGGTTTGGCGAGGAGAGAAGGCGGTGAGTTAGATATATAAATCAATAAATAACCAATTGTTATCAATGGTATGGTATGGTAAGGTAAGGTAAGATGTGTTACTTACTAGTCGGAGTCATGTCCGAGTCCTTGGACGTGAAATGTAATGGAAATGGAACGGATCTGGTGAATGGAGGAGTCTGATGGATGGGGTCTGGTGGATGATGGAAGGGGTGTGTACTACAAGTACCGCGCTGGTGGTATTTCTGGGGGTACATGTACACCGATAGGTTAGGTGTATGGATTAGGTGTTTGACCGACTCTAATACATACCTAACTCCAATACTGTAAGCGTAAAGTCGAAAGGTGGACCGAGCTCCCAGACATATCAGGGGTGCAACGTGCCGAGGGAGATGGGCAGATTGGGGGTTCTGGTAGGTTCATGGATTGGATATGCAGACATACTCCGTACTTATTCATTACCGGTACATTACTTACCATCCATCGATTCATCCACACAAAGCGATGCGATGACTTTAATCCCTCTGCCGATATCGGTTTTTATAAAACCCCGGTGTGCTTTGAGAGAGATTGGCGAAATGTGATTTGTCGTATTGGGATTGCGCATTTTGTTTGCTTTCCTTTCTGGAAGTGGAAGGCTGTGGATTTGGCTGGTTGCCGCTTCCCGGATGAATATGATGGATGGGTTAGTTTGAGGATGTTGCCGATGTTTCCTGTGTGTGTATTCCCGAGTTTGAGAAGGCTTCGTTCAACGAGTACGTATCTATTGGTATCTATTGGAAATGAGTCGAGGAATGAATGTCATATGTAGAGCCAAGACCGAATGAATGTCACTATCCTCTCGAAGCTTTCGAGAGCCGTCGGGAGCAGTGTTGTATGTAGGGTCTAGACAGGCTTGGGTATGACAAAAGCGTGAGGTAGATGGGTTTGGCGGATATCGAGGGCTCCAATGGAACATTGGGGTTTTTATGATAGATCTAGAATAGGAGGAACAGGACAGGTATTTAAGTACAATGGAAGGTCGGCAAAGGAAGTGATTTCTATCCCAAAGCTTTTTAGAGACTTTCAGCTTTAATCTAGTTAATTCTCCGAGAGTGGCTTGCTTGCCTGCCTAGATTTTGCTTTTTGAGCACCAGAAGTTCTTACAGATAACCGACCTGTCAATATTGAATTTTCGGAGTTAATTCCATATCACTTCCCCCTAATTCCCATACAATTCTCCAGCCATTTCTCGGATCAGATAAGACAAGATGGCCGTCGCTCAAGCAAATCTTTCGTCTTCACGTCTTCAACAACGTCAACGTAAGACTGCTCCTCCAGCTTTATCACTCGGGGCCCCGCAAGTCCGAGCACCTCACCGAAGAGTTACTCATCATCAGAAAGCCGAGTGCATTTCGTCGACAAATATGTCAAGAGATGATCCACCATCTCCTCCTCCAAACCCTCCTCCAAGTCCATCGATGCTTATTGAGCTAGATGATGACGATTTCAGAATCTGAATTGTAAGTTGACTCAATGATAGCTCATGATTTTAGATCACTAAACTGACTTTTACCAAAGATGTACAGTGCGTTCGAACCTTGAGCTGGCGTTCTGTTTAACCACGAATTTGCTGCCTCCATTTCGGAGCAAATTATTGGCGGTCGGGGATATGGGAAAGGAGTTGGGCTGAGGTTGATAGGTGGTGACGGTTTGGGGATTCTAGTTCTTGGAGTATAGACTTGTGTTTGGGGGCGTTTTAGAAAGGAGAATGGAAGGAGGGGTAATGGATGAGATATGCGGCATGTTCGAGGTGGGATTAATTATAATGGTAGATCATAATTTCGAATGCTGCTTCCCAATCAGACCGCCATTTTCAACATCAAAATCTTTTCCTCTCTTCCATCCTAGCCACTGATCGAGTATTGCTTCTCCACCTTGTCCGGGATATAATGAGCTTCCAGTATAGCTTCCACCTTCGACACCAGGTCCTTGGCCGATTGAAGGGTCCTGACTACTGCTGTTTGTAGATATTGCAAGAGATGGTGTCTCTCTGAGAGTCACGATTGGCCTTTGATCACCCTCTCTGTTGAGATCATTTTCCAGCTCATTATAATCGAGAACAGGCGTACAGCAGGCATCAGTTCCATCAAAAATGGTCTCCCACTCAGATCTAGTTTTTGCCTTGAACAACTTCGTGAAAGTCGTCTTCATCTCTGACCACGTTCTTCTATCTTCTCTCGTCTTCTCAATGCCGTTTCCATCTAATCCCAGCCCCTTGATCAACTCTCGGAAAAACTGCGGCTCCAGAGCACCCACTGCCATGTACTTCCCATCCTTTGTTTCATAAGTGTCATAATAAGGACTCCCAGAATCCAATGTATTTTTTCCTCTCGGTTTATTCCACATGGGGGTCTTCATCAACATCCTCGGAAAGGTTACAAGATATGCACTTCCATCCACCATATTTGCTTCTACAACTTGCCCCTTTCCGCTCTTCTCCCTCGCCAGCAAAGCGAGTAAGATACCTTGAAACAATGTAGCTCCGCCGCCCGCAAAATCCCCCAGAATGTTCGCTGGTGGTAATGGCTTCTCATGTTTACGCCCAAGAAGTGATAGAGCTCCCGAGACGGCTATGTAGTTAATATCGTGCCCTGCCATATCTTTGTATTTCCCATCACGGCGAAACCCAGTCATCCGGGCAAGGATGATGCGAGGATTGAGTTGAAGGAGTATATCGGGTGAAAGTCCTAATTTCTCCAACACTCCTGGGCGGAATGGATCGATTATAACATCGATGTGCGGGACCAGGGCTTTGACGAAGGATATCCCCGCGGACGATTTAAGGTCGACAGCAATGGAGGATTTATGACGGGTAAGGAGATCGGATGTTGGTGGAGGGATTGAAGAAGTGTGAGTGAGGTTGGGGACTGCGCGATCAATGCGAAGAACTGATGCTCCATTGTCTGCCAGAAGAAGCCCTGCGAACGGTCCTGTAAAATTGATATTGATTAAAAGAGGATTAGAATCTGGGGAAGTGCGGGGTAGCTTACCTGGGGCTAGACCTGCGAACTCGAGAACGCGTATTCCTGTTAATGGTGGTGGACCTGTCATTGTGATTAAGCTGAGATAGCAATTTTCTTATTTTAATCATACATTTCGGATTGGAATATCCATTGTCTCAATGAATACCTCAAGTTCAGATGGTAGTGTTGAGGTGCGCACGCTTGACCCCTGAACCGAGGTTCATTCGGGCCACAAATATGATCTGCGATTGTTCGAAGGCTTTTGCTAAAATACGAATGAGTAAATATATAACTAGCCCTTTACATGGCAAGGAATCAAGATATCAGTTTATTCTCAAACTTCAAACTTACTACGGAGTATAGAACGAGAAAAGGAAATGCAAAAGGTTTTGATCTATGTAAAGGTGTAGTTGTCAGGGTAACAGGCTTCAAGTTTCTGCAGTTCCATTCGAAAGAAACTTACTTGGTGGTAACTTATAACACTATTATGTATTAGGGGCATTGGCAATCTAAGCTGCATCTGACAATACCATTGTCTCTAGAGTTTTAGATATGGGACCACAATCATGCCCACTATATTTAAAGTATTTTTAGGTTTAGTGTAGTTCGTCTTAAACCTAAAGGCGCCCATATCAATGTCTTTAGACTTATCAAGCCTGAAGATGAGGCTATCAAGCCTAAAGATGACTTGAATGACCTGATCTAAATAACTTTGTTTGAAAGCAACCTAAATAGTTTATAGATATATAACAAAACCTCATTAAAAGTCTATAGTCTATTATTTAATTTTCAAATCGGATAAAAGTGGTAGAATCAGTATTCTAATCAATAAATATATATCCCACCTATACCTCTATCTAGCGCCCATATCTAAAGTATAAGAGGGTCCCCTAGGACCCTGTTATAGTAAGATTGGGGCATTGGTAAATCTCATTCAATAAGTTTCCTCGTTCCCCTTCAAGAATAAGTGCAATATACGAGATTCCTAGGTCAGCCAGATCTCGGGTAATTAGCCGGGTCCGAGAAATTGTCGGAAACCGACAACGTAGCGCAAATGGCCTCCTCACCATGCGAATCTGTTGTCGTGGAATACTCTTCAACAATTTTGTACCTTGTCAGACCTAGTGCCTGGACTCAAATACAGTCAGATGGTGGAAACCCATTTCGAAGCCTTTTGATTTCATCATACTGTACCGAGATGGCCGCTGCAAGGAGATCATGTAACTTGACGTAAATCTAGCCGGCAAAAAAGTATATAATACAACACGAGGACTCCATCATTCTACACAATTTCATTCTATCAAATGTACTTTGAACCATCAAACACGATTTGGAAGTGATAAAGAACAAGAACTCTTAACACGACCCATCACATGCCTCCCTCAAAGATTGCCATCATTGGAGCTGGTCCCTCCGGTCTAGTTCTTGCATCCCTATTCTACCGTCACCAAATTCCCTTCACCATCTACGACCTCCGATCTCGTCCCTCGCCGTTTCTCATAAACATTCCATCCGGTTCCCTAGACCTCCACGTCGAATCCGGTCAGCTCGCCCTCTCGGAATGTGGACTCCTGGAAACGTTCCGTTCACTCGCTGTTGAATGCAGCGAAGATTATATCATTTGTGATAGGTTCGGCGACATGAAAATTGAGCTTAGGGGTCATGGTGGTGATCGACCTGAAATTTCGAGGAATAGTTTGATTGAGTTACTGCTATCTTCACTCCCTGAGAATGTCATCAAATGGGAACATAAAGTCCTATCCGTTACTGCCCATGCCGCTAATTCTCAAGAGCAAATCATCACGTTCGGAGATGGGAGCTTTCATACATGCGATTTGGTGATAGGGGCAGATGGAGCATGGTCGAAGGCTCGGCCGCTTCTGACAGAGATAAACCCAACTTTTAGTGGTATTCACTGGATGACGTTGACGATTGTTAATGTTACCGAGAGATTTCCGAACATGGCCCAGATGGTTGGAACTGGGACTTTTTCGGCGCTGGGTGGAAAGAGGGCAATTATGACCCAAAGGAGCTCAATGGATTCGGTGAGGGTGTATGTTACAATATGCAATGAGGAGGTCAACTATTGCAACGATGCAGGTTTGAACTCCATGGATGTTGAAAAAATAAAAGAGAAGCTTCTTGGTGAATCTGGACCTTTTGGAGATTTTAGCGAAGGAGCCCAGGAATTGCTTGCGAGGGGACTGAAAGAGGAGGAAACTGCACAGTTTGTGCAGCTTTGTATGTTACCTACAGATCATACGTGGGAACATAGAGCCTATGCGACGTTAGTTGGGGATGCAGCACATCTCATGACGCCATTTGCTGGAGAGGGTGTCAATTCGGCAATGTTAGATGCCTTGGAGTTGGCACAGGGGATTATTTCGGCGGTGAAGAACGACACTTCCATCTCGAATGCCGTAAAAGAGTATGAGATGAAGATGTTTGTGAGGGCAAAAGAGAATGCTGAGCAGACAGAGATGAATATGAAGAATATCTTTGAGGACAATGCGCCAAAGAAGATAGTAGAGTGGTTCAATAGCATGATGGCGCCGCCTGAGTAAGTTTGGGTGCCGAAAAGTAATTGAGGTATCAATATCGTGGCCCGAGGTATTAACGACTATTATCTTGTTTCGAGGCAGAAAGAGGTTTAGACATGTAGAGTCATACGCAGTCAACTATCTTACATAGATATGTAACATTACCCAATGAAGACGGCTCAAATTCGCTATATGATCCTGTGAGTGACACACCAAATGACGTTTTAAGTTGGACCAAATATTGCAGTAGCATTATATTATATAAAGCTAGAGATAAACCCGACTCTGAGACTCTTCATCCAAGTCCATATGAGCTTTCTAAACATAAATTCGCATAGACGAACAACAACTCAAGTATTCTGGATACCTTCTTGATCATGCGAGTATGATCAGAATGAACAAACAACCTTGCAGTAGTCATAAGCAACTTAGCAGAACTCATCTTTACCAACCTCACCTTCAATCAGCATAAATATCCCAACAACGCAATCCCGTCACTAACAAACGGTGGTCTAGGGAAAGGCCACTTTGGCCTCGTGGCTCAACGGTAAAGTGGCGCACTGCAGTAGTGCCTCCAATGTCAAAATGCGACCGGGCTCTCCAATCCTCCATTCGGGGAGGAATTGCACACCTGGGGCAGATGTAGCCGGCTTGCCAGTGAACTGTCTTTTTGTTTCTTTTACCTTTGGTATTTTGTATCCTCTTCAGCTACTTGTTAGATAGACTTCTGTATCTGGTGGGAGTACTTGTAAAAGTGGGCCTCGATGTTGTTGTTGTTTTTTACTACTCCTCACTCGTTTAAATATGCGTGACATTGAGGTAGACGAGGAGGGCGCGACAACAAGGTATGATATGATTACACATTAACAGCGCTTCAAGACGAGGCTAACTCGAGTCTCAAGGATGGTAGTACTTGTTTGTTTTTATTCAAAACACTTATTGACACCACTCTCTGCGATACTGGGTTTCCACGAAAGAGTACATCAATTTACACACGTCTCTGTCCAAGTTGAACATGGAAAATATGGAGAGCCAAATGTATAAAGCTCCGTTCAATATCGCAATACACAAATTGGCAGTACTCGTATTTGGCCACTACTAAGGAGGTTATAGAGACTTATCGCACCTCGGCACGCATGGCTTTCAGAATAATGCTTTACGGCTTGACAAATGGCATCAAGTCAGACTCGAGGCATGTACTGTTGCTACGACTTTGTCTTGACTATACTTTTGTGCCATAACGGATAAGATATTACCATTATCAATTTGTATATCTAAACTCTCAAGTATCCAGAGAAATTTCGTGTTTGTATACCTCAATGTGACAACTCGCATCAAATCACGGAGTGTCCGGCTAGTGGCTATCTTTGAGTTTTGAACTGTGATCACTTCCTTAACCAGACAAATTCATAGAAGCAGCAGGTACAGGTAAAGCAACGATAATGTATACCCAGATTCCAACTTCGATACGTGGATTGATTTGTGTCACGTTCATACTGAAACTTCGCACAGTAAACAGTACATTGTCGGGAGTAAAGTCAATGTTCTATGACATATTTATTGATTGACGTTCCACCAGCTGCTTGAAAGACACAATAGGAAAGCCAAATTAGACATTTGGGATCGATTCAAAGTACACCCCTGTGCTGTCACGCATGCAGCCAATTTTTATCAGCGTCCATCTGGCACCACGTAGGCCTCCTTTCCCGAGTCTTTATAGCATGTGCCTAGGTACGAATTTCGTGCATTTATTGTCATTCCTCTCGCCGATAAGTATTGTTAAATGATATAGGACATCGTTGACAGTGTCACACTTTGACCACATCAACATCCGCAGTCACTGTATCAGGATTGGAACTTTCCACCCCAACACAGGTGCTGTATGTTCACAACAATCAAATAGGATAAAGTTCACCACTGCACCCTTCCAAGCTTCCTGTAATGAATGATTGAACACCTATATTGGATGCCTTTATCATGTAGGTAGTGTACAGATTATATAAAAAGTTTGCCGATGAAAGTCCGGAGTAGCTTCACACTAAATAATGCAAAAGTTTTGTTGCATATCTATGCGAAATTTCAAGATATGAGAAAGTGGTCTAACTCAAATTTTCCGGCAGATTTAGGACCGCCGGATTCTCACAAAATTAATTTATATGAGGAATATGATTGCTAGATGGTTTTCTGAAGAGTAAATGGTGATTATGTACGGTTTTGCAGATTTTTCATGCAGGACGTTGAAGGAGCGCTATTTTGGTGCAAAGTTACTTTGGTAGCAGAATTGTCACGGACCACCTCTTCCGACTCAAGCTCCGGAGGAAGTGTTTGGAGACCTTCACCATTGTTTCACACCTCAACGTCAAATCATTAACACCAAAATGTGCTCAAAATATTGCTACAAATACCCGTTGCTTCATTTCTAGATACTAACATACCAGATTCATTAATATTATAATACAACAGTCATGCCTATTCTATGTGGAAACTTCAATCTGTAAGTCAAGCAAACCCCCTTCATTTCCTCACTTTGCTCAAGCTCCGCACTCTAACATATTTCCCTCTTCAGTCCAACCGATTTCCTCGGCCGCTTCCTAAAGTCTCAATTCAAGACTCTCCCATACCCAGATACCTCGTTTGCAGGCCAAACAATAATCATAACTGGCGCAAACACCGGTCTTGGACTCGAAGCCGCCAAACACATTGTGCGACTCAATGCTGCGCGAGTAATCCTCGCCTGCCGCACTCTCTCTAAAGGTGAAGCCGCAGTCGCCTCCATCACAGCCTCTCTCCCCAATCACAAATCGATCATTGAAGTATGGCTCGTGGACCTTACCTCCTATGCCTCGGTCAAAGAGTTTTGCGCCAAAGTAAACCAGCTGGACCGGTTAGATGTACTGCTCGAGAATGCAGGCTTGGCAGTCCCGAAATATGAGGAATTTGAGGGGATGGAAAGTACGGTGACGGTCAATGTAATGAGTACATTTTTAATGGCACTGCTAGTATTACCGAAGTTGCGGGAGAGTGCTGCGAAGTTTGATATTACGCCGAGACTAACAATTGTGGCGAGTGATGCACACGAACAGGTATGATACTCATACCCCTTCATCTGTGATCGAGATACTCAATGCTTGGAATTGGCAAGAGAAATGAGCGATATCTCGTCTGAAGCTGCGACCTCATTATTAGGTCAATTCATAAACATCCCAAATCTAACACACAAACCCTCTAGGCCCACTTCAAAGAACAACACTCCCGCTCCATCCTCCCCGCTCTCAGAAACCCGAAACTCCAACAAGACCGCTACAATGTCTCTAAACTCCTCGAGATCCTCATTATCCGCGAACTAGCCCCCCGACTCTCTAAATCTGAAAAAGAGTCCGTAATACTCAACACACTTACGCCTGGATTCTGTCATTCCGACCTTATGCGTTATGCTGTATTCCCTTTAAGCATCTTTGCTTGCATTGGTAAATCATTATTAGCGAGAACGGCAGAGGTAGGTAGTAGGACGTTAGTTGCAGCGGCTGCTGCTGGGGAGGAAAGTCATGGGGCTTATATGGTGGATTGTGCGTTCAGTGAGCCGAGTAAGTATGTCAGGAGTGAGAAGGGAATGAATGCTCAGATGAGGCTTTATGCAGAGGTTATGGAGGCATTGGAGGAGATTGAACCAGGGATTACGAAGAACATATAAAAACTTGACACATCTTCGAATTTTAAATGTATATACGATCTATAGCTATATTCCTAGTGAAGTAAATCATGAATCCAAGACTCCCTCCAACTCATGACTCCCACTCGACCCTCTCACAGACCCAGGAGCCCGTTCCAAATACCTCAAAGCCCCCTTAGAAGTCGCACAACTACTCACACTCCCCCCATTAATATCCGCACCCACCGGCGTTTTCCTCCCCTCCTGCACCCGCCCCAGCACATGAAAATAATACCAAACCTCACTCACAACCGTATACCCACTATCCGTACTATTCCTCCCCGCAGCCGTAGTATTGAACCTCAGTCCCGAACACCCTATATAAGGCACAGCACCAACTTCCTTCTTCAGCGCCGATTGAAGTTTTGAGAGCGTATATGTAGTTGTATTTGACGGGATGATTTTATGTTTAGAGAGATAATCATATGTGGGGAGAGTAGAGAAATAGGAGAGAGCGGTGGTGTAGAAGGAGATGAGATCGCTGGAGGGAGTACCGGTACTGTTGTAGGAGGGACCGTAGCAGGGGGTATCAAAGGTGGAGAAACAGGTTGCGTGTTTGGAGAATTCGTGAGCCCAGAGGTACCAGTTAGGAGTGTCTTGGGCGATCCAGAATCTGGGGGTGGGGGTTAGTTGTGTGGGGTGATGGAAGAGGGAAGGGGAAGGGGGAAAGTACTTGTTCATGTAGGCGAGAAGATCATATTTGCCGTCTTGCTCGATGATGGTAGAGATGGGCGTGCCGGTATATGGAGGCACGAGTGTCCCACTAGATGTCCCAGTTGTGGTATTGGGAGATGGAACGGGATCATATTGACGACTAGATTTTCAGCAATAAGTCCTATACCGTATGTCGAAAATATGGCTGCGCGTCGGCATGGCATGGCATATCATAACGTACCTCAAATCACAATATTGCGTATAAGAGCCATTACAAAAGTCTGGCCACAGCCCATGCAAAGTCCAAGAGTTCTGCGGCAACAATTGATCCTCAGATTCACGGCCCGTATATGTATCCCAGAATTGGGTACTGAGAACCAAACCCCCAAATGTTTCGGTACAGCAGGAGTCGGTGATGCTGGGAGATGCATTCCTGGAACAGGATAGATGGGGCGTTTCTTATTGTTGTTGTTAAATTTATGCAATGATTATGAGGTCGGGTATT
The DNA here is from genome assembly GCA_000503235.1 of Sclerotinia borealis F-4128. Classification (NCBI taxonomy): domain Eukaryota; kingdom Fungi; phylum Ascomycota; class Leotiomycetes; order Helotiales; family Sclerotiniaceae; genus Sclerotinia; species Sclerotinia borealis. The sequence continues at coordinate 245,488 of KI628549.1, forward strand.
TTGAGTACTTACTCAGTTCACAAGTATGGTTGAGGTTACTTTCTCCATATAACGAAGCGTGCACGCCTTGAAAGACCAGTGGACAGAAGATTAAAGCCGTGATTTTAGTTATCTGCATTGTCACAAAGTTTTTGAGAAATTAGAAGCTAAAAGGAATAAAGACAGAAAACTTGATCCTAAAATCTTGACTTTAAGTGAAAGAAAAGTCGACCAAACTTTTGGTCCACTTCCTAGATTATACCTAGGTAGTATCCATCGTACATTGCATAAAGGAATAATAACGGTAACTTGTTAACTTATCAACGGCTGGGAATATATGAAAGTAAAGGCAGGTGCTCAGGAACAAGATCTAGTGAAACGAACCCCTCCCCCAGATAGATTATCACACGTGGGGCAAGTTATGGGTAGGGAGAGATATCGAATTCCCCAGAAACGGTTTATGGTGTACTCGAGTATTCACACCTGCCTTTATAGGCAAGGGCAATTAACCGCCAAGAGAAGTGGGTATTTATTTAATTCTATTAGTGCTTCTCAGCTGTCATTTGTGCATGTATGCATTGCATACATATTAGGCTGGACATGTGCATGAAGCTGTTTGTTGTTGACCAAATATGTTGTCGTCTGTTCAACGCTATAATAAATTCCAAAAAATATCAAAACGCTTATGCTTTTGTTTTATGCTTCTGCATAGTTTGATGATATGTACAATAAAACATGAATTCATTCCACTTCATGAGTCGTAATTAGAGTTGGGTATCTTCAATGAAATATTCCGCCGGCTTCAATCCCTTCAACCTTTTCAACCTCTTCCAAATCTTCGATCAAAGAGTTTCAGCACACCCATGACACTTGCAGCCTCCACTTCCATGGGCGCTCTACCGGCGTGTTGGAGCGGTGTAGCATGAAGACGACCCAGCCACGTGTTCAGCTCATCACTAGCTTGATCAAAATTCTTGTGGGTAGCAAGAGTCTTGTAGGTTTCCGCAACGGATAAGCTTGGGGGTGGTTCTGATGAAGAAGCCGGTTGCATTGTCTTGCAACAGCCACCACCAGAAGATTTTCCACCACAGCATCCGTCGGGTGGGGATGAACCTGGAGAAGCTCTCATTGCTGCAAGTGATCGACAGAACAATCCCGACTTTGGATCACTCATACATTGTTTGCAGGTACCAGGGCCATTGGCACAAGGATTTGAAGTTGGTGCGGCAGTAACTGGGCGATGCATATGATTAGGTTGCATAGATGGAAGCTTGATCTGTGTGTTCTCAACATCTGTGTCTGATGGCGGAGGTGTGACTTCGTTAAGTAAAGGTGCAAGACGATTCTCGCGCTCTCTTTCATGTGCAGCATTAGCATCAGCGGCTGCTGCGGCACACATACAATATGTTCCTTGATCACAGAAGCCACATGATTCAATAGGTCGTGTCATGATCTGAGGTGGAGGTGATAGCTCGCGGATGGCTGGCTGTCGTCGCGAGGAGAATTGGGCGGTAAAATCAATCTCAAGGGGAGTAGATGGCCTAGATGACAAACGGGCGCGTTTCTCTGCAGCACCATCTATTGTAGGAGAATGTGCTCTCTTCAAATCCATGCCGACATCCTTGAGGGTTTCCTCTAAGCACTGGCAATGAGTGTCTGGGCTGCAGTTGCCACAGCCTTCAGCTGACATGGCAATCACTTGTTCAACACAAGCACATTCACCCGTAGACTTGCAATTACCACATCCAATATCATGCGATTCCTCAACCTCAGGAACATAAGGAATTTGTTGTTGTCGTGGCAATCGTGGTAATGTTTGTGTTGACTGACGGTTCCGACGTGGTGGAAGAGGGACAGCATCAGTACTTGTGCTCTGAAAACCATTCCTGAGATATGCCAATTCCTTGAGTGCAGCTTCCTTCTCTCGCTTTTCATATTCTGCAATTCGATCGAGGGTCTCGCATCGTACTCTCCATGATTGGAGTTCACCATTGAACCGGGATACATCTGCCTCAAGTCTAGTAATCTTCAACCTCATATCATTCTCGCGCCTTCGATAATCTTCCTTCGCCTCTTCAAGTAGTTCTTCCAATTCACCTACTCGGGCAGCCCGTCGTTCCCTAAAAGCACGTTGAGCAGCTCTATTTTGAGCCTTTCTCTTCGTTGGTGGGGTATCAGTCGCAGGCTTTCGTCCAGGCTTCGGTCGTGGCGGAATAACCCATTCCTTCGTCGTCATGATGGTGGGGGTAGAAGCACTCGATACTGAAGCCATAGTGTTGATATTTGATGAATTTCCAATTTTGATGGCGAGAACAGGAGGGGTGGGCGCAAGGGCTGCTGGTGAGCCAGCCGATGATGGCGTTGATACCGCTGATGAAGCCATCACTCGGGTCAATGAATAGCCGATTGGCGAATTTGCCTATCGCAAGAAAGGAAAGGTCACGAGATATGGACCCCTTGGGACCCGACTTTTTTGTTTGAAAGACAATAAATAAATTGGTTTTGTTAAAGAAGAAGATGATATTTAATCGATGCTGTAACTTATCAAAAATGCCAATTATGATATGATTATTAAGAAACTTGAGGAAATATCAACAAAATCCTTAACAAATTTAAAAGGACGAATGAGATTTGTTTGTAAAATCAATCAGATCAGATTAGAAAAGAGAAGGGAAAGGGAAATGAAAGATCAAAAAGATTAGATTGATAAAATTAGCGTAAGAACTTAGTGTCACCATGACTGACGCTACTTGCCGAGAATCGGCCTTTTTCGTTTTCCATCCTACAGGCATCAAGATTCAAGTTGAAGTATGGTCAATCGACGAGATATATCCAATCATAACCTCTATCACATTTAGAAATCCCTTCACGCCAAGATAAAAGAAAGGGTCTTTCACCAATAATCTTCATATCCTCGGTTGTTGTTCTGGGATTTGGGGTTGATTTACCAGAGCTTGCGTTCGCCATCTGGGTCCTGTTATGTAAACTCGGGAACGACAATCTGCTCATGAATGCCTGATCGGCCTTAAAACGAAGAAGTATCCAGCATCTCGGGACGGATGAGAATGGCTGTATGAACCAGCATCAACCACAAACATAAGCAGAAAGAACAGAGAGAACAGAAAGAACAGAACTCCAAAAGGGGACCTACTGAAGCTTATACGCAAAAGCCTTATTATACGGTCGTGTCTTTACTCTCTGAACTTTCTTGATTCGAATACCTCTTACGAGCAGTACAATCATCAAATATGAGTAAATTTTATTTTGGTGGAGGATCGGGTGATGTTTCCTCAGATGACGAGGACAATCTCCCATATCCAGAAGCCCTTCCCCGAAGCGATTTTTTGGCTCCAACTTTTGACGCACCAACCTACCTCTCTACGTTATCAGATCGTCACCAGACCCTCGAGGATTTGCGTTCCGACCTTCGTGAGCGTTCACAGGCTCTTTCAAAAGAATTATTAGACTTGGTAAATACCAATTATGAGCAATTTCTAAGCTTGGGCTCGGACCTCAAGGGTGGAGAAGAGAAGGTTGAAGATGTTAGGGTGGGGCTATTGGGGTTTAAAAGAGGTGTTGAGGATGTGAGAGGGAAGGTCAGAGAAAGAAAATCGGGAGTTGAGGGTCTTCTTGATGAAAAGAAAGGTATTACTAAGGAGATAGCTTTGGGAAGAAAATTGCTAGAGGTTGATTCACGACTTGAAGAACTAGAGGATAGATTAATGGTTGCGTCGCTTGGTCGATCACCAAATGGTCATGAAGATTCTTGGAGTGAAGATGAAGACGAAGATGGAGACGACGAAGACGACGAAGACGACGAACTGGTCATTGATGGTGTTGTCAACGGGACCAGTACGAAGAAGCTTCAAAGATTTGTGTTGGACTATCGGAATGTTGAGCATCTGTCAACCACGATCGGGCTGGAGCATCCATTCATCGCAGCCCAGCAACCTCGATTATTACGGCTGAAAAACACTATTGTTTTGGACCTAAATACTGCCTTAAAGCAAACAATGTCTCTAAAGGAAGAGGGCAAACCACGATTGATCAAAATCATGGGAATATACCGTGATCTGGGAGCTGGCGATGAAGCAGTCAAGGTGTTGAGAGGTGTCAAATTAACTCAATAAATAAACGATAACAATGCGTTGTATGGGTTCGAGAACTTGTAGTAATACACCCAGCCAAAAGAAATGAGTCTTCATTATACAGTTAAGAGTACAAATGTGCATGTCATGGTATGTTATGTTATGAGGTCGATAAATCTCGAGACGTCAGGCTCGAATTGAGATCTCTGAACTCGCCATTAAGAATGAACCCAGGACCATTTGTAGAGCTCAAGACCACTTCTACCAGCTCTTTATTGATCTTGTCACTCAGCTGTGCCATATCCTTCTTCGCAGCCTCGATAAATGCCTTGAGATTCCGCTGCATCTCCTCTGGCGTGAAACCGAGTTGACCGACCGCCATTCTTACAACACCCAGGCGTTCTCGATATTCGGCACCTCCAATCAAATCCTTCAAAACCAAACTTGGGTCTTTGACGACGGTACCAGTCTTCGCGCTCGGCATCAGTCCTCGAGGTCCCAAAACTCTACCCAGTCCAGCTTTATTCATCTTCGCGAGGGAATCCGTTTGGCAAATACATCGGTCGAACTCGATTCGGCCATCCTTTACGGCTTCAAATACTTCGTCTTCTCCAACTAGCGTTGCTCCTGCTTCTCTGGCCGATTCCGCATATTTCGAGTCCGGAGGGCAAATGACACAAATTCTAAGATCGGTTTTGACTGGGTGTGGAAGTCGTAATCGATTTCGTACAACGGGACCGTTCTTGAGTGATTTCAACTTCAAGTGCACCTCATACTTGGAAGAAGTCGGGGACCTTCCAACTTCGAATGCTCTCAAATATCTATGTGTAGCATAAGTAAACCTGTTGGATTATCGCAAGTGGAAGTAGCTAGACTAACCGCATGGCATCACACAATGTGTATGTTTCGGCATCTTTTGGGTCATACTGTATATATGTGGTCCTCGGCTTCTTCTTCTTCTTTTCATCTGTCTTCTTTTTGGTAAATGACTTAACCGGCCCGGCGAGAACGCCAGCCTTCTCCTTCTTGGACATTATCCTCTCTTTGAAGCCCTTGTGTCGGACTTGAACTATAGGTATCGAAGCTTTTGGAGTATGGAGTAGGGGTTGTCGGGCTGTGAACAGAGACAGCCTGCTCATCTGAGCTAGGCATAATCCTGGAGTGGCCATATCGTGTTGATTGAGGCCTGGAATCTTTCAATATTGGTCGAAAGTGATCATGATTCAAAGCCCATCCATAATCACTAGCGCCAAATCATAAAAATTAGCTTCCGTTCGGCACTCGGGACTCGGCGAAACATTTTCCCGGAGCACCCCGCCTGAGTTGACCTAAATTCCCCCACTATCCTCAGAATTTATCTCCAGATTTGGCCGAGCAATAATTTATTACTCAAACGTTTACAAAGATGAAGTCCGAGGAATTGTCTCAACTGGCGACAAATCTAGCTCCGCTAGACTTCAAAGCAATCGAGCCATATCTAGCGGCCTTGGATAAACACCTCACCCTTCGTTCATATGTTGACGGGTACTCGATCACCGAATTGGATTCCAAAATATGGGTCACACTTCGAACAAACAGAGTCGCTGCTCCTTTTTTGAAGAAAGGATCATTTGTCAATCTTCTCAGATGGTACCAATTTATTGAGCACACACATCCGGAAATTCAAGAGGAGATCAAGCTTAAGGATGAGGCGGAGAAGGCAAAGAAGACGGCTGCTAGCAAGGCCGGAGCAAGCTACAACATAGCTTTGCCTAACACCGAGAAGGGTGTTGTGACTAGATTCCCACCAGAGCCATCGTATGCCCACCGAGTGCTTTAACCACAATGTTGTGTCACTAACGTTATTTAGTGGATATCTTCATATTGGTCATGCAAAAGCCGCTCTTCTCAATGACTATTTCGCACACGAGCTCTACAAAGGCACACTTCTCCTCCGATTCGACGATACCAATCCTTCAAAAGAGAAACAGGAATTTCAAGATTCTATCATCGAGGATTTGGCACTTATGGGCGTAAAGCCAGATAAGAAGAGTCATACTAGCGACTACTTTGAGGAATTATACCAATATGGTCTCAAAATCATCAAAGAAGGCAACGCTTATGCAGATGACACAGATCAACAAACTATGAGGGAACAACGAATGGATGGTATCGCGAGCAAGAACCGAGATAAGAGTGTTGAGGATAATCTCGCCATATTCGAGGAGATGAAGAATGGCACAGAAGGAGGAAAGAAGTTCTGCATCCGAGCAAAAATGTCCGTGGACAATCCAAACAAGGCGATGCGCGATCCAGTCATCTACCGTTGCCCCAATGATGATCCCGAGACTGGCAGCTCATTACCTCATCACCGCACTGGTAGTACATGGAAAATGTATCCTACCTACGACTTCGCATGCCCAATTGTCGATTCACTCGAAGGAGTTACACACGCTTTGAGAACAACCGAGTACAACGACAGAAATCCTCAATATCAATGGTTCATCACCAAGCTGAATCTCACTCCAGTACACATGTGGGAGTTTGCTCGTATGAACTTCGTTCGCGTCTTCCTATCAAAACGTAAATTGGCCAAGATGGTTGATGCTGGCAGAGTCTGGGGTTGGGATGATCCTCGTATGCCTACAATTCGTGGAGTTCGAAGAAGGGGTATGACCATTCCTGCGTTGAGAGATTTTATCTTGAAACAGGGACCAAGTCGAAATATTGTAACCATGGATTGGACTAATTTCTGGGCTTCAAACAAGAAGGAAATCGATCCAATTGCACCAAGACATACAGGTGTTGATATTAAAAATCAAGTAAAGGCTTTGGTCACAAATGGTCCAGAGACACCGTATACTGAAGACAAGCCTAAGCATGGAAAGAACCCCAACGTTGGCATGAAGAAAGTTGCCTACAGTAAGAACCTCATTCTTGATCAAGAGGATGTAAAGCTGTTCAAGGAAGGCGAGGAAATTACCCTCATGAACTGGGGTAATGCATTCGTGCGTAAAATCAATGGTTCAGGTCCAATCACAGATATCGAGCTAGAAATACACTTAGAGGGCGATGTTAAGAAGACAGAGAAGAAAGTCACCTGGTTATCCTCTGACCAAAATCTCATCCAAGCAGAAGTATATGAATTCGACTACATGATCACCAAGGATAAATTGGAGGAAGATGACAACTGGGAGGATTTCCTCACACCGGAGTCGGCGCATAAAACAGATCAGCTATGTGATAGCAACGTAGCCGATCTGAAGGAAGATGACATCATTCAATTGGAGAGAAAGGGATACTTCAGGGTTGATAAGGCGGCCAAGGATGGGAAGCCAGCGGTGATGTTCGGCATTCCTACGGGAAAGTCGAAATGAGGTGATGAGATCAAATGGGGGGAATGACGAAATGAAGAAATGATACCAAAAGACTTGGTAGTTTTAAGTTCTATGGAATGAATAAGTGATTGAAATGTTGCTGATTTTCAATATTGTCCGTCAACTCTCCCCCTCTGCACTTCTCGCTTAAGGTTAGCGCCCGATTGCATTTACAATACCGTATACTTTTGGTAAATTTGGTGACGCTATGCAAGGATGAAGATTTAAGATTAACTTGACAGGTTTTAGTTTTGAATTTCTATTAGCATATACTTTCTAAGTGATCTACAACTACTATTTCAGGTATATTTAATAATTGAAATAATTGAAATATTCTTGATGTATTCAATATCTTAAATCCTAATAATGTTCGAGATATATCCAGGAATTAAGAATATCTTATTGTTGGATTGCAGTCTGGACTATTGGATGTCATATGCAACTGAACACTTAAACGATCAGGCACATGCTGACTCGGACACTGAATTAAAGATTGATGTAGTGTGGATGAGCGTGGATTTCGGAAGATACCAGTGAGATAGCTTAGGAAGCTGAGTTGCAAGGAATTTGTTGCACCAAAAAGCGCGCGCTACTTTTTCAAGGCATTCTGTATAGATATAAGTAACGATAGCAATGGCCGAAGACAGCCATCGAGATCAGCAACATTTTCAAGGTCCATAATGCCAAAGACTTCGAAGGTATGAGACCTAGCTCTGACCTGGCAAAATCTCTTGTTAGCCAAGGATATCCCAATATACAAATTCTTCCAAATGAGCTGCAAGCCCGACAAACACACAGCCCCAAACTCATGATGAAACGCATCAAACCCGCATATTTACCAACCCATTGTGTGAACATTATGTGAACATTACAGTCACTATGTTTACTTCCCATCTCGGTGATGCTGACGATGATCGTGTCGCTCTTTGTTTCGTTCTTCAAACTTGGAGGCTCAAAAAATCCCACAACATCCTCAGCTATCTCTCCTACCGGTGCGATACCTCCAAAATTCGAGAATATACGTTTTCTCATTACCAACCCTGATGCATTTTAAGAAACCTTGGAATGGCCATTCCTTGTAATCCGGAACTGGTGCCGCATGTACTGCCCAGTAGCGACATCGTTAGAAATACTCTTAGCCTCATTATTAGTCCCTGCCTCATTTAACTCGTTATCATCGAGGATCATTGGGCAGTCTGCAAGTAATTATCGGATTGTCTCTTCGCATTGAGAATAGTCATCTAACTTACCTGGACTGTCGCCCTAACTTTCACCTAATCCTGATTTTGTTCAGTGATTCAGTGTTCCAGCCGCATCAGACAAAGGCTGTTCCGAATGCTGAAGAATACATATATCTATCGAGACTTTCATTGGGGTATTCGGAAGCAGGAGAGGAATCCAAAAGAGCTATTCCAGAGAGATGATCGTCGTTTGAATCATTATCGTTGTTGACAGAAGCGAGGTTAATTTTCAACAATTCTCGTGATAACTAATATTAGATATATCTCTCTATATCTGATTCTGTTATATTCTTTTTGATATAGCATTTTTGCCTTTTAATAATAATGATCTTAATCATAATTTCAAAGGCTAATAATGAAATACTATTACTCGTTTTATATAGATATAACTTGAATCTAGGTTATTATTGATATAATAGTATAAGAGATATAGTAGCTCAACTCTCCTTAAACTTTATGATCATATATAATAGAAATAACTTTCACCAAATTACATACCATTTGATTAAAGCGAAGTTTTCGAACACAGGAATCACTATACTCTTAGTAACCAATAAAGCAAGTAAACAGCAACAAGCTTTAGCTACTCGAACACAATTTGCCCTAGGCAGGAGAAATTTGAAAGCAATCGGGAACCTAGGCCTTTTCTAGATTATCAAGTTGATCAATGCCAATTTCCATTACATACAGATTACTGCTGCACCTATGATATGAAGTTGAGAGCGGGGGTCAGCGAACAATATTCCTATGATGTGAGACCACTTTCACGCCAAGACCCATTTCCCGACGGCCAAGTATACCTTGTCTAGCTCGAGCTGCCCCCAAACCTTATGCAGGAAGATAAGAAAGCATGGGGGTTCTTATCGGTATGGTTTGGGGATTTGTGTTGTTTTGTAAAAACATTGGCGTGACATGACAGCGAAATACCCGGGTGACGGAATGAGTTATTATCAGTCTTTGAGGAAATGGGGAAGCAAAAGTTGCTCAAATAGCTTGATTCAAGTGCGGACATTCGACACTACGATATCTGGCATAGTAACTAGAGTATGGCACTGTGCCTTCTTCTTGCAGCTGGAACGCATTCATCCTCAATAGTCTTTTGCCATAAAACTAGCAGCTGCCTAACTGGTTCTTGATTTCTCTCATCCCACGCTGAGTATATTCTCAACAATTCTGAACGAATAACCTCCTGCTTTAAAGTGCCAGTTTTTCTGGCACTCAATATATCAGATCTTTATTTTCAGAAGGATAGATCCGGAATTCTTTTGAAATTCTTTTATGAGGATCCGATGCTAACATTTAGATATCTATACGTTGAATAGTCACACATGCCTTGATGCCTCCTGCCAAAGCCTGTCCTTTTATTTGAAACAGAACTTAGCCATCTGAAGCTGGCATTTGGTGTTGCAATTGATAGCTATTTCAAACACGATACTCAAAAACTCAAGGCCACACTGACTGTTACTTCTCTCTCTTCAACGGTATCTTCAGCACTACTGACCACCAAATTCGCAAGATCCACTGTCCAAGATTTCAAATCAAAATCCTTGACCGGGTACACTCGCACCATCGGAGGTCTTCCAGGCCATGATTTGGTTTGATCCAGGCGCAATCCTTTCCCTCCTCCTTTGATGGAAACATCTCGCAGTACCCTGCTTGACATACGTGCAAGAGACATCATCATCCCCCTCACAGTCTCATATCCTCAGGCACTCGTTCTTCCAGTACGTGAATGAGAGAATGACTATTAAAGAATAGGAAAGCAAAACAGCCAGAGACGATAAGGCTAGGCTGGACTTTGACAGTACTCATCGAGACGGCACTCTATCGCCGAAGCCGAAGGAGTCAAATCGTGGGACTGTTACTTCACAGCAAAATGAGATAAAAGAGTAGATAACGAACGCAGAGGAACGAACGTCATAGTATGAGTTTTATCTAGATTAATAAGAATTGTCTTCCTTTTTGGTATAACACTTGATAGAGGCAATGACTGGACTTCCAAATCTTCGGTGATTAGAGAAAGCTGCAATAGAAAGAAGAGAATGGAAGGCTGATAGCGTCATAACAACTTAGAAGCAACGAAGGGCATGCCATATATTTGAGTATTTCAGTTAATTGTAACTAAGAACTCCTCGGACGATGCCACTCTCTCACCAAAGTGATGCTTTTATCCGACGGATTCTCACAATTCTCAATGTAAAGTCCGAAACGACTGGGGATGGCATTGCCCAGCATTGTAAGACAAGGATGTATTTCACTATACCTCCGCATCGACTAAACAATGATAACACGGGCAACTCCTTTTGGCCGTATTTTCGGATAACCCCTCCTGGGAATATGAGGAATGGACAGGATGGGGAAATATTCTGGAACGTTAGAACGCAACGCCATTCAACATTTACCAACATCCAGAATATTGGGATAAAAACAAATGTTATTCCACTTGATTAATCACAACTCAATTCATTCTGATTGATGATGATCTCTATGGAAGACTTCAGTTTATATCAATAAGGGAAAAAGAAAATACTGTCTACCCGTGCGGGGAATGAAATCGGACAACTTTATCATCGTTACATTGCAGTTTATCGTTGATCAGGTCGATAAGGAATTTTAATAGGTCGCCCTCCAGCTTCCCCTTCATTCGATTTCGATGGATCCTCACAATTTCCAAACTTCAATTACTTCCAATGATTACTTCAATGGAGACGGACTCGAGTTGGTGATACCTCAACAATTGAATCATCCTATGCAATCAGGACCAAGATCATACAAATCGCGCAAGTATCGACCCTGTGATTTCTGTCGAGCCAGGCAAGTAAGATGCTCAATATCTTCCGCCCCGCCTTGTCAATTGTGTATATCTCATGGGCGGAGTTGCACATTTGTAGATCGGCCAAAGAAGAAGAGAAGGCCAAATCTTGCGGCAAGCAATGGTGACCTGAGTAGTGGGTCTACAACATCTCCTTGTATGTTGAAACATTACACAATGAACACGATCGTGTTCGTTAAGGGAGATTCGCTGACTTGGTATCCGTGAAGCTACTGCTCCCTTGCATCAATATGATGTCTCCGCGGTACAACTAAGTCCTACTTTTATCACCCAATATAGTGAACACAATTTTCAGAGTTTGACTGGCCACGATGTCTTGGCTGGATCGACTTCGTCTCCGGATCAGCAGATTCTCGTCCAAGATGCCTCACCAATATATAACTTGGACCCTTATTTGAACATGATGCAAAGCACACGAATAAGGCCTCTTGATTCCCAACATTCAAGATCTGCTAGATTTATTGGGGAAACAGGGGAATCAAATCCATACCTACTGCGCCATTACCGCTATAATGAAAATGACGAATGCACAATATCGAAATTAACATACCGGCGAATCAGAAACTCCTCAGCGCAAGATGATTTCTCGAACCCTAAAGAAGAACCTCCTGTGATGTTTATGTTGGCAGATGATAGCTTCGCACAGAAGGGAGAGCCAAGAATAGATGAAGATGTTCTAAGTAAAGCAGAAGCAGATCTTAGGGCCATGTTCACAGATCAGGAAGCTCTTCGTCTTATAGGCCTTTTCTTTCGATTTGTATACCCCTATTTTCCTATTATTTCCAAAAGGCAATCCTTCCAATCTCCAGGGGTACTCTCACCCACGATACTGCATACATTGCCATTTTCCTTGTTATCGGCAATGTACGCTACGGCTTTACCATTCATGTTATATGATGATTTTCTTTCAACGACTCTTGTACATTCATCCCCATCAGCTTATGAACTATTTCGTCTCTCTTGGCTCTTCATCCAACAAGAACTACACACTCCACGTCTGGCAACAGTTCAAGCATGTCTGTTACTCTTACAGAGAGCGCCCACAAATCGATATACAATGGATACACCTTGGAAAACGAGTCTCGTGGGATGGACCGTGAGTCTTGCTCAGATTTTGGGGTTGATGAAGGAATGCAGCGACTGGACCAGTATACCAACATGGGAAATGAGCTTGCGAAAACGGCTATGGTATGGGGTTTTCATCATGGACAAATGGGCGTCACTGGGCGCCGGTATGCCAAGTCATATCCACGCTGATGATTACGACGTCCTCCCGCTTGAAGACAACGACCTTGAAGCATCAATCCCCGACCTCAATCAGGCCATTTCAGAATCTGAACCGAATTCAGAACACTTCCGGTTGCTGACCGAGCTGACCACTATCCTCAGCGACATCATTGATTCCTACTACACTTTACGAGCAACCCAACGCACATCCAAAGATTTCTCGTTATCACTTGAACTAGCAAGACCCCTTCGCTCACGTCTCAAGGCCTGGAACGATTCACTACCTCCTTCCATGTCTCTGCGACAACCCGAGCATCTAGACTCACGTGGTCTAACTCAATTAAGCGGGAATCCATCACTTTCACTAGCTTACATAATTGCAACCATGACATTGTTCCAAGCTCTCCTTCGACCCTTGGAGAATCTGACTAGTTTAGAAGAAGACGCAACGATGTGTAGCTGTCAAGCTGTACGAGCCGGTGCTAGAGAGTGCGCCAAGGAAGTCGTTGAATTCGTGGAGAATCTCGGGAGGGGGGCTTTAGATGCCTTTTGGCATTCTTGTAAGTTTTAGCAACCCTTTTCTCCCCATAGGCGCTGATAATATTTAGGGTCCCGTGCAAATTTCTCAATAGCATCGTCATTTTTAATGCAACTCCTCGTGACATCCGAGAATGAAAGCGAATCGGCGGAAATCAACGAATTGGTGACTCGTTGGCGTTGGGCTATGAGGATTGGCAGCGGTAATGCTGGGAATGGACTCATGAGTTTAGGGCTACTGAGATTGGATGGTTTGTTACTGAAGAATGGTGGTGCGGAGGTGGGCGTGTGAAGACTGCTGAGGACGAGTTGTTAATATGATTAACTCACAAAATCTCGAGTACATACAATCATTGCCGCCGAGAGCTTCATAGATGGCGCTACTGGTTGATCTACCCTGTCATATAATGGGGACCTTCATGCTGATGACGAAGTGCGGTTTTGGGGAGTTGGATTGTTGAGGATGGTGCAAAAGTTGAGGGACGAAAAAGAGGCGAACAGAGATTGGAAAAGAGAGAGGAGTTATGGTTCATCCATTGGAGTATTGGTCTTTGACCACGGCGAATAATTTCGTAATTCTGACCAACGGGGAAAATTAATCTAGTTTGATGCAAAGGTATGCATATTCACCAGATGGATAAAAATGATGGAAGATATTAAAATGTGTATCTACCATTCACACCGGGAGCCGAACTATCAACTCTTCGAACATCTAGTCCTTCCTCTCTTTTTTATTCTCATGGCCCTTTTCCCCCTTTTCCTCTTTCTCCTCTTCTTCCTTCTCTCTCTTTCTCTTCTGGATCGCTTCCGGAGGACTATCCTCAATCAAATCACTCTTATCATTCAGACCTGTCCATTTGGGCAATCCATCCGGGAGATCTACCAGACGCTGTGAGTAGAACATGTGGCATCTACAATGCAATGAAACATTAGCCCTTCCATCCCATCTCATCTCATCCAAGTATGAAAACCAACAAACACACAAAGCAAAGCAAAGCAAAGCAAAGCAAAGCAAAGCAAAGCAAAGCAAAGCAAAGCAAAGAAACACATACGTAGGATTAAACTTCTCCTTTTCCTCCCGACTCTTAAATTTAATCAAGCTCGGAAACAACAAGATCATGTTTCGGCCCTCGTCCATGATGGGTGCGCGGCAGTATGTACAGCTTACTTTGCAGGGAAGCTTGTGACGGGTGGTTTTCTCTTCGGATTCATACCTGTAGGTAGTTGGGGGTTAGAAAGGCTTGATTTGAGATATTGGGGTTGGAGAGGGTGCTGAAGAAGTGATGAGGAGAGGAGAGGAAAGGAGAGGAGAGGAGAAGAGAGGAGAGAGATATATACATACCAACCTAAATCATGATGTCCATGCGTGAAATTAATATCTTCCTTATGAAAGATTGCCGCCCATTGAAACGGTGCTCCTATTATTAGCCCACAGTATCAGCACATCTTTCTTACTCTCTCCTCTTTTTCTATCCCCTCTCCCCTCCCCTCCTTCACAAAAAACCCCCACCCCCAAAAGAAAACTCACCATGCAAAACCTGACAAGTCGTACAATGACAAAACTTAGCACTCAGCGGCCTCTCCCTCCCCAACTGATACTGAACCCTACCACAATGACAGCTCCCCTCATATAGCGCCTTGAACTCCTCGCTATTCTCATGCACTTTATATGGAACGCGGAATTTCCAATCGTTGTGGTCGCCTTGCACATCGGAGTCTTTGTGGCCTTGGGAGAGGGCGGCGTTTTTGGCGTTGGCGGTTTCGTTAGAGGGCGACATTTTGGGGGTGTGGGTGGAGAATGAAGATTGGGAAGGGATTGATGGGGTGCGTGGAGGTGGAGAATGAGGTTTGTGAGATGGGTATGGATATGGATAGTGAGATGGGCGGGAGGAGGTTATAGATCTTGATTGGAATGGGAAGATGGGAGGTGCGTGAAGTTTAAAGTTTGAGATAATTGAAAAAGGAAAAGCTGTGTTGATATTGATTTTATGTTTTATAGTAGCTCCGAACATTGGCAAACACTTGATATACATGTAAGAAAAGAGCAATGTAGTTTGGGAATATTTAATTGGTATTTACTCTCGTCAACAGATTACCTGTAAAACCATGCGATTTCTTAGGTAAACCGTAAAAACAAGTGCCTTTTTCTTTTCCCCTTTACATCGTCATCGCCACCTCCAAATATGCCATCAATGATGAACATACCGGTACCGGTGAGTACCCTTCTATGATGCGGGGACTGTACCTGAATAGTGGGGCTAACTAGATTTAGGTGCCAGATACCAACGGCCTGGCTCGTACGGGGTACATCATGACGTATGCTATTTTAGTCTCCCGTCTATTCATCACGTGCCAATTTCTAACCACACACAAAATTGTGCACAACTTGTGATATATCTCATATCCTGTGATACTGTGGCTGGCTGCCTCTGGACACGCTGCTTCCCTCCGTCTTTCGATACTCGACTCATGGTGAAGTGTAATCTATGTCTTTTACGCTGTGCTTGTATCCGTCCTTCTAGCCCTTCTAGCTGAGGGTCGACGGGCCAATCAGCGGCCCCTATAAGCTCCCGATCCCGATGCAACTATCTGTTGACTAGTCTTTAGATCAAAACCCAGAACATTCGTAAGATAATCAAGCCTGATAGTCGATTAGCGTTTGAAAACTAAAGTATAGTGCCAAGCTTCTAGAGACCATGTAGAATGCTTACCTTGCTTCAGAACCTAGCTTTTCTTTCAAATCTTTAAAGTTCTGTTGACATTCCTCCCATTTCACAGCACGCTTCTGAGGCGAGACAGTCTTGATAATCATGTTGAATAGTCCAGTTACTGGTCTGTGGTCAGACACTCGAACCTCATGCCGACGGTAATCGAGCTGTTCCACACGATCGTGTCCACGATATAGTAGTCGATCACACCAGGCGGGTGCTCTCTTCTTCTCGCTCGTATCATAATTATCCGTTCCTACATCGTACTTATAGGTCGGCGCGAAAGTGATCGGTAATTCGTGGAAAGCGCGCAATCGAAACCAAGGGTTTTTGCGTTTTGAGGCAAGAAGCTGGTCTCGTTCAAGAAGTTTCCCTAGGTTATTGGCCTTGACCGCATTAACCACGGTGTCTCTGCCCATCGTATCAATACGGTAGTTCAAATCACCGTTCAAAATACAGATTTCGTGGTCGAGTATCATCGTTCCATCGCCGCCTCCTACAAAACTATCTATGCGGACACTATGATCACGCTCTGCAGGTAGAACCTGGCTTTCGAGGATCATACTTATATCGGTATTTCGATCTTTCGTTTGCGTTTGCCCAGCAGCAAGATGGCAGTTGATGAAGCACATGGATGTATCATCCAAGACAAATCGGAGAATCAAGGCGCCCTAATGTACGTCAGGAAACTCATGTTACTGGTAGAAATTTTACAAAGGCCATTTACCTTATTCCCATGAAGTCCACCCATCCCCCTCTTGACTTCGGCAGCATTGATATTCTTGATTCGCGGTAGAAGAGGTGATCTAACAAACACACACGTGAACAAGCCAACCAGATTTGCTGTGTGAAGTAAGTGGTATATTTCACCCTGAACACAGTCATCTAAGCATCGGGTGAGGAAGTCTCGCCAATTTCGATATTGGTGGCTCATGTGTTCGTGATCAGAATCCTTCTCCTTTTTCTTAGATTTGAAAAAGCTTTCTACCAGATGATCAGAAAGAAGTTGCGGACGTTGACAGGGTACTTACTGGCAGTGGTCTTCTTATCCTCTAAGTCCACTAATTCCTGGAAACCAAAGACTAATATATCCGGTCGATCGCTGTCCCGAAGGAGTTGGGGAAAAAACCTCGAATCCTGATCCGATTGTTGGAGATGATATGGCGTAGATGCGCCCGCGTTCCATGTCATAACTAAGGTTCGGATTGGAGTAAGTTTACAGAAATCTGCTTCTTGGGATTGCATCTGTTGCTCCATCCAATCATCCTGGAGCATGCCATCCCATGGTCGTACCATATTGTCCTGGCCCAAGGAGATGACATGTTCCCGGTCAAGCGTCCAAAAGCTGCTACGGTCGACGTACAAGCCAATGAGTGGATCATGGTGAGCACGCCAATCCTTTCTTACAATCCATGGAGTATGAGTAGTGTCATATACATATATCATACCTGTGCTAAAGCCAGCCCAAAGATTATTACCTACACCCACAAGAGATGTAATCTTGTAGACACTAATATTGACTATTCCTAAGCATGCGTAATCATCTCGAGAATATATGCTTACTTTCCCATCGACATGACCAAAGTATATGCGGTCAGGCTGAGAACTTATGACAGCGCCTGATGTTATTTCGCCCGCATCTGGTTGATGAAGGGGACGTTGTAGTACCTGAAATTGGGAACTTCCATCCAGCGTCGGGATGAAGATTCGTACATCTTTGCCTGCTGCATGCCACAATTCATCATCGACAACCAGCGAAAACGTATGCCCTTTCGGAAGTCGAAAGCTCTGAGATGGGTTGGTCAGGTTGGGTTCACCAGTGTTGTCTGGAGCCCATAAATGCAATGTTCCACCATCATCGAGTGACCACAATTCGTTCAAATGTCGGTAAATCTTTATAATCTCACGTCTAGTATGAGCGTTGGACTTGCTTGCAACAACGCTTCCACTAGCAATATCAACTTCAACCAAATCCCCAACGTTATTCCCCAACCATAGTCTTCTGCCCTCATTTTGCACTTCTGCAGCTGGCTTGAAAGCTACGGATACGACTTTGATTCCTTCTGTATGGGCTAGGCTCATAACTACTCCACCGTCTAACAGACTCCAGACCCTGGTTAGATGACCTGTGGTACACACATATTCTCCACACACATCTAAAATGCGAGTATCGTATTTTGTTGATATTTCGTATACTCCTTTGGTAAAAAATGGAGGCCTACGGTTCGAGTGAGAGGTATCGGGATATTCACCTGCCTTAAAGGATAGGCCTTCTCTAGCCACTGGCGTAGAGGGGACATCTATCGAGGGTCGATGGTCGGTCCTAATTGATAAAGAGACCATCGGAGTCCTAAACTCATTTGGTGTTCTGTCACTTGTCCTATCAACCGTCATGGATCTTCCATGGGATCTAGGCGGAGTTTGCAACTGTGCCGTAGGATTTGATAAGACTCGTTTTGGAGGGGTTGCAATGTCGGTCGACATAACATTAGTCACCGGCGGTCTTGATCTGTCAACGGAGGGCCGAGGAGGGGGGGGTGGCATTGGCCGACTAATGGAAAATTCTGGTGGCATATGGGGTCTATTAGGTAATGCAGGTCTTCGGGTTCCTCCAGTGAACTGTGGAGACATTTTACTACGTCCCAAACCATTCGCCTCCTGATCTCTCTGTCTACTTGAGACCGAATGGTGTCTAGGTGGAGGCTCGAAGGACCTAGATGAAGGTGTGTAGGAGACTGGCCGTGGCCTATTTCGCGGCAAGGGGGGTGCTATTGGATATTCATTTTCGATGCTTCCTCCACTACTTGGAGGGGTACTAAATGGAGATGTCTTTTCTATGGGAATGTGGACAGATATTGGAGCTAAGTTCACACTTTCGGCGCTTGAACTGAAGCCTACTGGCTTACTCGATATCTTCGGTTTGTCGGCGCGATTGATCGGTGGAGGTCCTGCTTTGAAAGAGGAATTTCTTCTCATTTCACCCGATCGTCTAGGAGGAGGTGGCGAGGGCGGGAGTGAAGACGGGTTAGAGGGGGAATTCTTGGTATCCGACAAAGGTGTATTGGACCGACTAGGGATTCTGAAATGACCCTGGGAAGAACTATTGGACGAGCCTGAGAAAGGTGCATCTATTGATAAATACGCCGAGGCATTTGCCAATGAAAGACCTGAGTTCTTTATCTTTGGGGGTGACTGGGGTGGTTGGACAGTAACAGCGGGAGGTGGAATTGGCCTTGAGGTAATAATACGAGTGGGCGAGGGAGATAGCTTTCGACCGCCATTGGCACGCGGAGGCCATAGTGTAACATCAGCTACTTCTGTATCACGACCTCTCGTAGCTTGAAGTGACTCCACCGAATGCGGCACGGTGTCCGATCGGTTTGGTATGGTTGGCGCTGCTCTGGCGGCATCTCCAGAAATTGTAATGTTCCTCGAACCTTTTGGGGAGACGCCTCTTATTGCTGTGTTATTGGTCGGCTGAGCATTCGCCATTTGTTCGAAATGAGACCGCAGAGATGAGACGGGTTTCTATATAAGTCTAGTATTAGCAGGCTATCCAAACCACTACAGATAATGTTCCTACTATGGACGAGCCATCGAGGCTCTCTTTCTCGGGCTCCTCCATGGTGTATGCTTTGCAAATTGCAACCTAAGAACAAAGGTCGCATGCGACTGAATATAAATATCGTATCCCCTGATTCATAAGAGTGACCTCTAATACCAGAGGACTGAAGTAAAGCTCGTCGTCATTGGAAATGGCTCGTATGGCCGTAAAATATAGCCTCGCAAGCAGATCAGTTCTGCTGTAGTATTTATGGGTTCCTCTAATTCCGTTATCGTAAACATAAAAAGAGAGATACTGTAGTAAAATTGAAAGTAAACAAGTGAATGAATGTTCAAGAGAGTGTTGTGTTGTAGTTTCTCGGGAGAAGTTAAGTGATAGAGAGGGGTCAAATTATGTTGTTGGTGTGAATAATACTTGAGTTCACTTCCTATGTACATCACTCATTGTGGCTTCGCGGCATTTTTGCAGGGGTCAAATTGGGTTACTTAAGTGGTTTTATGCGCAATTATGGAAGGCGACAAGGCTAGCATTTCTAGAAATATAATCGTACCATTATGATGATTACTTATAAAGTTTTTTTTTATTACTGTAGATAAAGCATGCAAAAGTCTTAAATCCACCTTGTTTCTTTAATACAGTACATCTAAATAATCTTCCTTTGTGAAAGAGCATATCAAAACCTAAATATACCTTCAACATGAACACTGTAAGTGATTTCTTGCCATTGTGGATAGCAATGAGCAATAAGTGAATCTTATAGCTACGGATAGCTAACGTAGTTTAGGTTAAATCATTCTGGTACTGCCACGACTTTCACCCTTTCGGGTTTCACCCCTTCATGACACATCTCGACTAACATGATGTATTTAGGGTTGGATGGGGCTCTCTATGTGTCGGTATGCTTTGAGAGGTGGAGAAGGTGTTCTCGATCATCAAGTGCTAATGAAGTATTCCAGCCGGTGGAGGCGCATACTACTTCGCAAAACAATCGATCAACGCAGATAGAGCTGCGCGATTTGAGGCAGATCAAAAACGCAAGAGACAGCAAGAGGCCCTAGAATACGATGCCATAACGGGTGGTTACGGAGGGTCGGGAAGCAATGGTGGTCCAGCAAAATCAGACACTGCTGGTTCACCAAGTCAGGAAGTATCGACAACTGAGCCTGCGCCGACACGCCATGCACCAGAGAGCGAGGGACAGCGTGTAAGAGAGAAAAGTAAATACGAGCCAACGGAGCCATTTAGGTCAAGGAAAGGCGATAGGTTCAGTTGAATTGAGCAGCTTCTTTATCGTCAGATAAAGCAATGATTCTCACGACAAATTTGTTTGATATTGGCGCTGGGGGACTGGGTGCTCATGTGTATATTTGAACTTGACCAAACTCAACTCAACTCAACTCAACTCAACTCCTACCAAAAACTCAGGATATGTGACCCTTTGTGAAGGAATGAAAGCATTCATAGATTGCCTCTTCACAAAATTTTGAGCAAACTGAAAGTTGAATAGAATACAATCTAACAGAATTATGCATCATGATAACTAGAATATAGGCATCTACCTACCTAGAGTTCGTCGCATATGGGATGTGTTGAAAGATATATGTAATAGGCAATATTTTGTTTTTCCCTTAAAGCGTGCGCTAGCGAATCTGGACCTTTCATCGAGAAATCGTCAAGCTCTCAAGCTTCATCCTACTTCAACAACATAATCAAAACCGAGCCCAACAAGGACTACAATTTTTCTTCTAATTTCAATGCCAATAATTTTATCGCATATGACTGAAGTTCCTACCTACATCTTGAGCCTTCTTTTAACAACCCCTCAACAATGGCGTCGCATCAGCTTGCCATAGCGAAAGCCTCATTTTCTGCAAGTCTCCTTCGACGCGATCCAACGCCAGTATCCAGAGAAGCTATCGCAGAATTTCATAGCCATCTGAACAACGTCATACTGCAATGCTCGTCAATAAACGTCCAGGTTTGATCATACACTCTAATGCATCTAACTATGCGATAACTAAATCGTGTCCGAGGATAGAAATGCAAGCAATGGATATTGGAGCATATTGTACAATCCACAGCAAGATTTACGGCGCTGGGAAAATATTTAACAATATTTGCGACATCATTCACCAAACCTTCAATCGGCGAACCTTCAATCAAGCGCAAGCGCATGCATATACTCTACCTTCTTAACGACATTCTCTACCATTGCAAATACCGAACCAACGATGCATCTGTTTGTGGCAAGATTCAGCCTGTATTGGTCAATTTACTGGGAAGCACTGCGTCATTCAAAGCTTGTCCAAAGCATCAGCGAAAGATTTTAGATCTACTTGATATATGGGAAGATAAAGGATATTATTCCAACGAATATATCGGAAAGCTCCGCGAAGCGGTAAATATTGCTTCAGAGGTCGGACAATATACAGAAGAATCGATTGGATCGGCAATGAATGGAGAGCAAGGACTTGCGCCAAAGATAGCCAAGATCGCACCGTTTATTATGCCAGCTATGCATGGAGATGCATCCATGCCTTGGTTCGACTTACCTGCTGGGAATTTGATGCCACATATCATTCCAAATTCAACCAGGCCGATAAATCCAGAAATGATTAAACCACTGCAGTTTGTTGCTGGACCTGCGGACGACGAACTCGTTACTGCCGTTAAAGCTCTCTTGGATGATGTCCAAACTATTTTTGGTGCGGAACCTGGCCAAGATGAAAGAAATGTGTCTGATGTGGACGAACTTGGTCAGCCAATTATTCTGGATGAAAGTACTGGCGAATTGATTGATGGGGAGGGTTATTATGGATGGTCAAGAGTATTCTGTGAAAAGATGAAGAGGCGGCGCAAGGGACTCGACCAACCTATGAGTGAGCGCGACCAACACAGTCAAAGTAGGAGCTTGAGTCCGCAGAGAAAAAGGCGTCACAGTGATTCAGAGGGATCTGAAACAAGCTCTCCAGAGAGGAGTCGCCGGCGACGACGCTCATACACCTCTTCGCGCTCACCATCACCTGACTACGAAAGAGGTGCCAAGCATAATGAATACTCTAGGTCACCTTCAAGGGGCAGGCAACAAACTTACAGTGCATCGGGCGATAACGAGAAGAATCACTCTTCGGGTGGCTCTCCCAATCGACTCACAGGAAACGAAAATCCACTAATGCCTGAGACCTTTCATATGGCCGCCCCGGTACCTGCCCAACAGAGCGTCTTCCTCTCAAATCAGACATACACAAACCCACCAATGCCGTATCAGCCATACCAGTCATACCAGCCATACCAGCAAGACTTCAATCAAGGGTATCCCCTTAATCCGACTCAACATCAAAGTTCAATGCAGTGGCCACCACCTCCTCCTTCAGGGCCTCCTCCGGGACCTCCATCATACCCAAACATGCATTTCAACACTACTAATTCACAATGGCCGCCACCACCTCCACCCAACAACCATTCTCTAAATTTTCAACAACCTCCGGGAGGTTATCCTACTGGGCCGATGGGTTGGCAACCACCGGCACAAGGAGGTCAAGGAGGGAGAGGCCACAACAAAGGATGGAACGATTCCTATGGTGGACAGGGCAGGGGCGGTAGAGGAAACTATAGGGGAAGAGGTTGGTCATGAAATTTTTACACACGCGATCAGCGTCTTTTTCTATCAAAAGTATTGGGAGAGACGAATGTGGTTATATCAAGCCCCCCACGCACCGTCATCAAAAAGCGGAGTACTCTGCCACCAAGATGATAACATGTAAAGTTATACCATGTATGGAAAAAATGTATTTATTGAATGGATGGCCTCCTTGTGCAACCGCATCTAACCGGTGAATGGTCAATGCGCAAACACAAAATGGGAAGAATTGAATGCGAGAACTGATATGATAATATGATACTATGATACGCTACAATCTAATCATGTTATTCGTCATCTGATATGTTACATATTGACAGCTGACGCTTGAGAATCCTGTCTGGTCAAGCCCTCAAGATAATGAATGTATACGGGTAGCGGCGATGACCACCACTCTAGGACATTCGGTCTCACCCCCCAGGACCAGATCTAAATCAAATTCAAAATCCAATGTTCGGGAGGACAACTAAATAAAAAACGCCTAGACCTCAGTATCCATTTTCCATATCTATCAGCGGGGCAGTAATTGCGGCGAATTGTCAGGAGTTTAAGTCATGATTTTCACCAGCATTTGACATTCACTCACGCCCATGTCATGCCAGGTCCAAACGATGGAACGTTCGTGTTGCAGACTTGCAGTTCATGTCATGTTCGTTAGTAGTTCGGACGGACTCGAACTTTTCTCAATTGTAAAATTTGTTATGTGTGGCAATCGAGATTCGTTTTATTTTTACTTGTATGGGTCTCATAGTGGAGTAATATAACTTGAGTCGTACAGTGTCACTTGCACCAATATATTCGGATATATATATTGTGATGGATGTGGTGAATGTGGTGATTTATGATTTATATATACAATTGATCAAGTTGGATGCCGTGATACCGTGACTGGAATATTTGGTAATATAATATAATGTGATCTTTGATTTGTCTGTAATACTTCCCCATAACTGTAGTAACTATAATACTTTGAGATGGGCTTACATCTACGTCATCTATTTTGATATTATCCATGATATGCACAGCTGCAAAACAGTATCTAACGGGTTTGAATGCCATCATTCTGCGTAGTATGGTAAGGCTGGTGGTGATAGTGATAGTGGTGGTGATAGTGATAGTGGTGGTGATGGTGATGGTGATGGTGATGGTGATGGTGATGGTGGCGGTGGTGTTATACAGAGTACTGTAGGTTATTTTAGTCCTAGGTCTTTCGTCTTTCCTGGGTCTTTCCTGGGTCTTTCCTTCTCTTGTGATCAGCTTACTGAGCCTTACCTAGCACTTATTAGAAGTACTCACTCAATACTCAATATTGTGATCCAAACACTTCTCACGATGTTTAAACAAGTAGTGAAAAGACCTAATCTAATCTGCATCGGGGATTAGTTTCAAAGGGGATTAGCCTGAGAATCTTACTGAATAACATCTTGTCTCATCTAATCTCAATCCATCCCACTTTGGTGATACAGTACATTGAGTACAATCAGTGAATGGATACCTACTATGCCACTATGGAGATATAATGACAATAATACTCTCCTAAAACCTTTCGTATTACCTCCTCCTTATCAACAACCCAAAGAAAAGAGCTATGGATAGTCCCACTCGCCGGCTCTTTACAATCCGATCCATTTGATAGTGTCCACGAAAATTGAAACAATGAAGTCTTAAAAGTTAGTTATCTGATGACTCGATGCGAACAAAGACAATTTACTTTTTTTTTACTTTGAAATTCTATTTGCCAATTCATCTCGAGTCGATTCCCTATTTTCATCTGAGTTGAGTTGGCAATTACTGCAGGAAATCCAATATAAGTTATTTGGCAGGGCACCGCCGCACCAGTAACCTTGACAAGCCATCTTGCATATCCCATCACAGTCGCAGTCGCAATTGCAGTCCTCGGAAACACAAACTTAAAAAAAAAGGACGACGTCGTAGCACCCACAAATCAGTACCTTCCTTACCCATATACCCATACATACATCCAATCCATACAACACCTAACATACCGAGAGCTCATACTACAATTCAGAGAAAACCCCTGCCCGGAAAAGCATCTTATAAGTCCCCGCCCCTCTCGCATGCAAGCAGAATTGGGACATTTCCCTGGCTATCAATCATACCCATACATCCCATCCCATCCCATACATCTCCTCCACGTTTTCTCATTGAACAATCTCTCTTTTAGTTGGGTCGGTTCAGTGCAGAATCCTGCAGCAAGAACGTGCAAAGAACCACATCTACAATAATTATATCGTTCAAAGGTACCCCCACATCATCATCGGCTGCATCGTTTGTGGCTTATGCAGGAGATAGAGCTTTCAGTTGAGCACTTTCACTACCACCCAAGAGACTTTGAATAACTAACTACTGCCTCTTTGCGAAAAGAATAAAAACCTCCACCAACCCCCAAAAGGAGAAATTCCAAATATCTTTGCCAACGAGCAGCTGAATTGAGACAAAGGTTCTGCTTTTGTCTTATTGCGCGTGGGATTTTAACTTCATAAGAAGTGGGATGCGTTTGTGATGGATCATATGAGTTGTTGATATCTCTCAATTGATTTTAAGATTACCCCGCTGTTGATGTTTGGAGAAAGCGCCTCCTTTGTTCATCTTGTTCTCATCCTTCGACATATTCTACTCAAGTCAGCTTCTGAACTTTGACTACACCAATCCAATTGATTAAACACTCTGTCAATTGGAGAAAACTTCGAAACTTCCAAGTCTTGTTGTCTTGCTTTGGCTCCTTTGCTTCGGGTAGCTGCAAGGTACTAGAGCCTGGGAGGGCTGGCTTGCATAAATCCCTGGCACTGTGCCGTAGGTAGGAAAGCCGAACGACTGGAGGAACGAAAAGCATCATGAATGCTCAAATATCATTTATTGTGAGTTATTCTTTATTTCAATTACCCTTTGGAAAGTCAAGAGAAAATGGCAATTAGCATGGTTCGTCGGGTTGTCGCTTGTATAGGGGTTGGAGGATGGATACATCTGAATGGTGTCTCAATTCAAAACTGTGATGTAGTTGTAGTCATGATCAACTATCACCCCGTTTAATTTTCACTTGAATTCTTGGAGAAAGTGAATTTTATGTTTCACTCCCAAAGATGGGAATAGGAACATCCCATCAACTTCAGACAAGAACAACGGGCCTTTACAAGAAAACCACTTGCTGCTTCTACTCTCTACCTCTCTACTTCTCTCCACAAATTCAGTTATCATGGATTCCTTGTTCAAAGTCTACAACAATGATGATTTGAACAATCCACACACACTGCAAACAATTACTAATCGAAACCAGGAGGGCGAGTTCAGCCTGATCCATATACCACTTCCTCTATATTTTTTGCTGTTGCAACCGATCTTGAGAGTGCTGTTGCCATATAAGGAAGCAGATCCATCAGATGAGAATGAAGATGAAGAAAGTCTTGTATTTGACGAAGAACATGGCTTTCTCAATATCAGTATAACTCCAATTGAGTGCTCTGTTGTCTGCCATAAATCCTGGGCTGAGACTGTCTTTCAACCGATTATCGACACATTACCCAAAGATGACAACAACAAAGTTCAGATATCAACTGATAGCTACATTGTTTTTTCGGTTGATAGTACTGGCACTGATGCAGGTCAAAGAGTCATGGATCTCACCTTACCTCTTGCCATGGCTGGAGTCCCCATATTTTTTATCACAACCTACTACACAGATTTCATTCTCGTCCCATTCAAAGATCGCCATACAGTTGGCCAGACTCTCTTATCCCGCGGCTTTGAATTCTCCGAAGAAGAATCCGCCTACGTCGTCCCCACCCCCACGTCTCATTCCCGCGGCCCCAGTTCAAATTCCAATCCACCTTCCACGCCCCCTCCCTCCAATATCGCCGAGCTCCAAGCCCGCACTTTCAAACATCTCAAACGTCGCAATGTAAAGCCTTTCGTACAACCGGGTTTACGACTGATCCAATGTTCGGGTCGGGATCGCGTTTTCGAAGAACGACGACCAAATTCCAACGGTAATGGCAATGGTACGCATCCCCCTTCTCCTCTAGACAAGATCAACACCCGTCTCTATATGTCCATCATCTCGGCTCTAATCCACCAACCTACCTTCCTCTCCCTCACCATCTCTCTTGAAGAAGGCTCCTCCCTCCTCCTCGATAAAACACTCCTTCCTCTCTTCGGCTCCTCGATCCAAGGCGATACCGATGGTGATTTAGTGCCGATCTTCCTCGATCTAGTCGATCTACCACTTGAGAGCACGGGAATTGTGTGTGGAGTGGCGGGAAAATTGGTGAATGAGATGAGATTAAATGACAAGCCAGAGGAAGAGGGTGGTAATATTTTTGGAAAGGAGTTGTCATATCTGAGTACGGCGAGAGCGGGGGCAGTGGTCTTGAGTGGGGTGGGAAGTGAGAGGGCTTTGGAGATGTTGGGAGAATTATTGGATCAGGAGGGCGAGAGCGATTTGCTACTTTGAGTAGGAGTAAGCAAGGAGAAACGCATAAAACGAGACGAGATGAGATAGTAAAACAAGGTGAATCGAAGAGGAACATGGGAGGCAGGAGATTTAAAAGCATAGGGATTTAAAAGGCTCGCATAAGTGCATATGGGAAACGGCATGATTTTCTTTTACAAGGGTTGGCTGGTTAGTTATTACATCGCTTGCATGCATGCATAAGGAGTTTGATCACTGGAATCATCGGATGGATGGATGGATGGAGGGGGTAGGGCGTGGATACTAAAATAAAAATAGGAGCAAGCTGGGGGGGTTTAGCATGGGGTTTTGCTGGAATGGCTGGAATGACTGGAATAGCTTCTAGCTTCTTATATACATCGGTGCATACATTCATCAGTGCATAGTACTCGAGTACATACATACATACATACATACTAAGTAGGTATCAGCGAATATGAAAATGAAAAACTCTTCTCAAATACGGTTAGGTTATAAGGGTATAAGGTTACTTTGGATGGGATGAGATCTTGGGGGTGATGTCATGTCATGTCATGTCAAAAATGCCTTTGCCAGTGGTATTCATTATATTTTCAGGTATTGAGAATTCTGCGAATTATACGGAAGATACGGATAGATGCTGATAAAGTCGGACGACAATGAGGAGGATATGAGGGGGAAACCTTTTTCTTCAAGTTCTATTCGATGTGATGATTTGGATGCATATTATAGAGAATATCCCCTTCTACTGTAGCTCTTCAAATCAGAGAGTCTTTTTTCCTGGATATTCTTCAAGTTGGTGCATATCTATCATCTAGTACTTCTCTTTCATGTTCTAGCTAGTACCTTTAATTTGGGAAATGAATGCTTGGGCCTTCAAGTTTGTATATATATATCTCTAGTATGTACTGCTTGCTACTTTGTATAGTTTTATTTTATATTTTATACTTTATACTTCATCATATATATTGATCGGCTTGGAGATATTACTTATATCGGTATGATAATGATAATGATATTAGATGTGGTTTCAAGTTTGATATTTGAGAGTAATGGATGAATAGCTGATGAATAGCTGATGATTATCAGATGATTAACAGATGATAATATATAGTAGATGGAAGATCTAATCTTATTTCTTCTCATCTCATCTCTTCAGACTCTTCTCATCTCATCCCATCCCATCTCATCTCATCGTCTCATTCTCCCATCCTCTCATTCTCCCATCCTCCCATCCCTCATCCCCCTCCCCCCTTTCAAATTCAAATTCAAATTTTAGCCATCCACCCATCCATCCCATCCTATCCTATCCTATCCTATCCTTTCAAATTGCACTGATACTATGACCTGTACATGTGAATGCCACTTTCGGATTTCAATAATACATACAGGCTTTTTCTTTTGCAACTATATCAGATGTCATCAGTTCCGAGCCAACTTGTAAATAAGATATTCCAGATAGATATATGACAAGAGTTCTTATCATTACTATAAAGATAGATCAATCATGTGACTGCGCAGGAAATTCAACGGAACTCTTGGTTTTATCCCCTTAAATAGGTACCCTCCCTGGAAACCGCTCAGATCCTAATTGTAACCACACAACGCTGCGTCGCTGTCCACGCAGAAACTTCATCGTCCATATACGTATCATGTTTTAAAATCATTGAGCTTGATCGATTTCCTAACGGAATCATAGATCTCCAAAAACTATTGAATCGAGTTGAGTCTTTTTTCCTATAGAGTGAATTAATATTTTATTATGACTGCTCAAGTATATATTACCAATATCATTACTACCTCTTTTAAATAATTATTCCCTTTATATTTGTTGTCGTTGATATCACAGTTTAAGCTTAAACTCCAGTACATACCATCATGATCCAAACCCTGCTTCTTTGCTGGGGAAACTGTTGTATCCAAACCCTCATCATTGATATCAACACCAGCCTCCACCTTGATGCGTTTTCGACTCTTATTAAGCTCCTAGTTCCTAGTTACTAGCTACGAGTTAGGATTGTACAGAATATTACAAGATATAACTCATATGAGGGAGGACTGTGTGAGATTCACTCATAGTCTCGGCTCTCGTAGCGCATACTCACTTCAAGATCCAAGATTCAGTTAAATTATCTCATAGCCCTATCTATATTCACCTCCAAATTCTATTCATCTTCTCATGTGTCACAAACCCCTCCTTTTGCTAGCCTTACTTAAGTGTCTATCCTATCTATACTAATAACCCCTCAAAACATTCCAGAATCCAGAGATATAATAAGTAGGGTTCTTCTGGATCTGGAACGAATTTCTTTTATTAACTTTGTGAGCTATGGGAAAAAAAGGTATGAAGGGTTTGTAAAATCATCTTGATAACTTGATGGATTTGAATCTGGGGGGTAAATCTTGCGTTGAATATTAATAAGAGATAATCTTGAGTTAAACATTGGGTGAGATTGATGGAAGATATCTTCTTTTCTTTGTCCAATGAGTAGATATGATTAATAGTTATTATCTATTTTTTCACCACGATTATCGTCGTCTTCTGATTGCTATTATCACTAAATAACATTTACTGTTTATCGAAATTAATCGTCTATAATATATAGATGACAGGAATTTCGTATCTGGATCCGGACTGCACAACTGAGGAGCCCAGTATATCAGATTGAAATAATCTAGTAGTAAATTCCCATCTACAGCAAGATCATCGGTAGAGTAATCATTGCCTGAGACATGAGTCGCTTCCTATATAATCTCGATGATATGTTCTGTTTCTCATGTTTCTCACGCGCCTCTTTGGCCTTTTGTAGTCCTCGTGAGTTCCTACAACGAGCGTAAAGCCTACTAATCATTCACTTAAATTCTGTATGAATGAATTCACTCTCTTCTTGGTCAAGCGCGAAGAAAGATGGTTCGGTAAAGATAAAGATATCTCTTCAGTCTTCAAAATAGTATCAATCAATTCTTCCAAAGAAAGATATAAAAATTGACGAAGCAACCCAAAGAAAAGAGAACGGCTACTAGCCCTCCCTCGAATCGAAAATGTGTAGCATTCACTCTCTCTCTTCACTCATCCATATACTCTGACCCAAAAAAAACAAAAAAAACAAAAAGACATACTCGAGTACAAATGACCGGTACTGGTACCACCACTAACCACCCACCCATACTGTTACTATTTGATTTCAAATTTTGAATCCCTTATACAGCACTAGGTACCTACTTACCACACTGGCCCAGAACAGACTCCTCAAGGCTCAACGCTACCTTTATCATTTAGCGATTTGCAAACCACCCCTTACAATACTATACAATTTATCTCTCTAGAAATTCAGAGCTGGCATTAATCCCAAATCAAATAAATGTATGGAAAAACAGACTGTATTAATGTCCCATCCATCAATTCATGGTTCAAATCATACCTACACATATCATCTTGATTGCAGCAAAACAAACTCAGCTCTTCAGCTCTCCCCACAACAACAACGAAATTAGTCTCTAGTCACGCACGACACAATACGATACGATATATACAGCCCCATCCCATACCCCCACACAGGTTGAACTTAGGTAATCTTACATATACCTACTTGTACAACGTTAATAAACCGTGACTGATGTCGTGACTGGCATCCATCCCCCAATATAAAAGCCAATATAAAAGTATAAAAGAAATCCTGTACTCACAAATACAGTATTCAAGACAAGAGCAAGACATGATTGATATACCTGAAACACATCGATAATTCGATATCCAGTGTGAGATTACGAGGTACCTTAGTTGGAGGTATTGTAAGATTATATACTCGAGTATAATTTTATATTGGAACAACTTAGGTAAAAGGAAAGAGGAAAGAGAGAAAAGTTTGGAGGCGAGGAACTATGCTTTCATTGGATGGGTGTCCAGTGTACGCCACATGCCACATTGCTACGCCACTTGATATACAGTACTGTAACTTGAAGTTCAAGTTCAAGCGAAACCTTGGCCAGCGAGAGTTCTGGTTCTAGTTCTAGTTCTAGTTCTAGTTCCAGTAATTTTAGTTTAAGGTTTACCTACCTAGTATACCTAGTATGTACCACACTAATTATCGGAGCTATTACTCCGGTCGCGTAGATATATATATATATATATATTGCCTAGTTGCACTAGAAGATTTGAATTTGAATTTGAATATGAATTTGAAAATCGATATGAAATAAAATAAACTTGGTAGAAGGGTGAATGAGATTGATAGAAGAAGAGATGAAGAGATGCTCTCCCAATCAATCAATCACCTGATATATAAATAAAAATGAACGAAATGATCGATCTTCTTTTCTTTTCTTTTCTTTTCGATCTGCTATGATTGAGAAAAAGTTGGGGAAAAGGGTAAGAGGGGTTAAGGCGGGAGGGAGTACCTGGGTTACAATGTAGCTGATCCTTGTGTTACTTCAAATGCTCGGGGCCAGACTAGATGGATTATTGATTGCATGATTGCATGATTGCATGATTGCATGATGTAGGTAGGTATGATGTATGACATGAATGATATGAATTGATTTGGATATCCCCCCTAATGAAATTATGCTTATAATGAATAGTACCTTTTGTGCTGTTGATTGTATTGTGGATGAGGAACCTCTATCAAATATGACCCATCTGTTTGTACCTTTTTAATCATCTCATCTCATATTTTCAGATTGTATAGTCACAGACAAGTCACTTCCATCTAAACCTTAACTCAACAACTCAAAAGAAGAAAAGAATGCCATACATACAAACCAAACAATCCCATCTATCCCCATCCCATCCCATCCAATTTAAAGTTCACTACCTACCTTCAAGAGCTATGACCACCACCACCGCAAGCCGCAACCCGTAACCCGCAACTTTAAACAGTAAACCACATTAAGAACCAACCAATCAACAACAAAGAAAGAGATCTACCTACCCCTACCACTTACCCTTCTCATTTACCATATTTCGATGACATCAACACCCAAATAATCCTTGTTACTTCCTACTTTGGAAACCAACAACCCCCTCTATAAAAGATATTATTTTATTCTATTATATATAAATGAATAAATGGATAGATAAATAGAGATAAAAAGAGGAAAGGAAGGATGCAAAGAACTGTTTTCAATCAACTTTCCATATATATAAGTGGCTGGATATTTATTCTTATTACTATAATAATATACCGGTAATACCTACCTAGGTATGCATATCAAATACTTGCTGCTTTTGACCACCTACCTACTTACTCCTTTACTTCCTTCCCTCTTCCTTCCCTCTTTCCTTGAATTTGATGCCAATGCCACTTATGCCATGATTTGTATGGATGAAGAAAAGTGAATAACCCTACCCTTACCCTACCTACTTACTGTATTCGTATTTCTTGTGCATCATCATCATACCTACCTACATCATCATCCTTCCTTTGTGCTTGGTCAATTTAAAGCTTTACCTACTCCTCTTCTCCTCTTCTACTGCACCACCCATCATTTGTGTCTCTTCTTTCTATCTCTTCTCTCTTCATCTTCATCTCCATCTCCATCTTCATCTTCATCTTACATCTCTCATAACAATTTCAATTCATTAACTTGATTACTTTCTCTATCACCACCATACCACCATACCACAATACTTTCAATTAATTATCAGTCAAGATGATTGATCCTATGCAAGCTTTCGATATGGAGGGTTTTAAGAAGGCGACCTCTTCTCTTTTGATCCCAACAAGTACTCCTACTCCTACTCCTACTCCATCGGTGGCTCCAATCCCATCTGTTGTTCCCAATGTTCCAACATATGAGACCATTGGCTCTTCAGGAAAGACAACTCTCTGGGTAAGTAATCTCGATTCGATGTGAATACATCAATTATTGGTGGCTAATTGGTGATACGTACATAGGTTGTCTTTGTGATCATGTTCCTCTCCACCCTTACCTTTTCCTACTTGGCTTGGAGAGTACCAGTTGTAAGTGTTTCTCCGACGCTGACTCTCTCTTTCGTCTATGGATTAACCTGCTAACCTATTTGTATTATAGCAAAAACGTCTCTTTCATGTTCTTACCGCATTCATCACTCTCTTCGCCACTCTCTCATACTATGCCATGGCAATTGGTGATGGAAATGCCCTTACACACATAATCGTTCGGGAAGTACACAACCATACCCCAGATACTTTTGAACATGTCTACCGACAAGTGTTCTGGGCTCGTTACGTCGATTGGAGTTTGACGACACCTCTTCTCCTTCTCGATCTTTCGTTCCTTGCTGGTCTCAACGGGGCCAACATCCTTGTCGTTATTGTCGCTGATCTCGTCATGGTCTTGACTGGTCTCTTTGCTGCGTACCACAACGATGGAGCTGCCAAGTGGGGTTGGTATGCCATGGGATGTGTGGCCTTATTGGTCATCATGTACCAAATGATCATTCCCGGTCGTCGTGCCGTTTCCACCAAGGATGCGAAGACATCGAAGCTTTTCGTCTCTATTGCAGCTTACACTTTGATTATCTGGACCCTCTACCCAGTTGTCTGGGGTATTGGTGATGGATCCCGCACCTGGTCGGTTGATGCTGAGGTCATTGCTTATGCTGTCCTGGATGTCTTGGCCAAGCCTGTCTTTGGTCTTTGGCTCTTGTTGGCTCATGGTAGCAATGTCGCTACATCTGTTGATGGATGGTGGAGCCATGGTTTGTCCAGCGAGGGTTCTATCCGCATCGAAGATGATGAGGGTGCTTAAGTCTGGACGTCGTAGTTCAACTCGGATACAATACTAAATCACGCATGATGTGATAATGATGTATCAGGAGATGAAATAAATTGTTATAATTGACGGAAGGGAAATGAAGGCTATCAGACGACGAAAGAAATGAGTTATGAGATGGTGGGCATGGGAGCTGATACTGGCTTTTTACTTTCGCTATTCAATGGGCATTCGGCATTTGGCATTCGAGTTTGAGAAAACCTCTTTGTAGTATTATATTGCAGTACAGAGGATAATAATGAATCAAGTTATGACGAAATACTTTTGATCTTTAGGTGTGTATGTATGTATGCTGTGGTATCTAAATATGTAGGTGATGTCATTGTAAAAGTTTAAAATAATGCTAATCCCTATACTTGAGTAAACATATACATACCTAATCTTCACCCTAGTTTTAAACTCGATGTGAAGAGTACACTACATATAAAAGTAGACTCTACATGTGAAAATGATATGATGGAAGAGGGTAAGCACCATAAAAATGAATGCATTTGCAGCACAGCAATATATAGCGCGGAGAAAATAATACAACACAACTAGGTTAACTAGGTAGATAATAAACCTTACCTTGCCTTACCTCGCTTAGCCTCGCTCACGAAGCGACTATCTAACTAATTATTACAAGGAGAGGAGAGGAGAGAGAGGAGAGGAGAAGTGGAGAAGAGGAGAAAGAGAGAGATGGATAGATGAGGGGAAGAGGACAAAGTTAAGAGAAATACAGTTTTTACTGAGTTAGCGAGTTAGTGAGTATGGTTAGTGAGTATTGTTAGTGAGGGATATTGGATATTGGTGAGGAATTATAAGGATGAAGATGGGATGAGGGTAGGGTTGAGGATGAGGATGAGGATGAGGATGAGGATGAGGATGAGGATGAGGATGAAGGATAATAAGGGGATAATAAGGGGATATAGGGTAGGTAGGAAATGATGATAGGGATCAGGATGATAAGGATAATAAGGGGATAAGGGGATGTAATGAAGGGTAGGAAATGATAGGTAGGTAGGGAGTTAAAAAACTTAAGAGAGTTAAGAGGGAGTAGGCTAGGAAATTGTTTTTTTTTAAAGATGTTAAGAGTGGAGAGGTGAGTTGAGTTGAGAGTTGAGATTTAGGTTAGTGGAGTGGAGTGGAGGTTAGGTTGGGGGAGATGAGGGAGAAGAGGAGAAGAGGGGAAGAAAGGAAGGAGATGGATAGATGGATAGATGAGGTGAAGTGAGGTGAAGTGTGATGGTGGGAAGTATATTCAGAAATATGAATGAATGAATAGATGAGATGAAATAAATAAAAAAATAAACCAATGGAAATGAAAACAGTGTTTCTCTGAAAAGAAAGAAATGTACTCGAGGATATAAAATAAAGTTAATACTTCAAGTTCAAGTTATGAAGAAAGATTGAAAGATTGAAAGATTGAAAGATAA